>OFHU01004649.1:452500-480185 GCA_900245905.1 Lacerta viridis
AGGAACTACCAAACAAAATGAACGAGAGCCGAATACAAGCATTTAGCTTATTAGTGTTACAGAACAGACTTTAAACAGTTCTGGCGGAGCTGCCTGCCTCTTGCGGTCAAAATCTCTTTAAGGTGATTTGCAATTTCATCAGTGCCTTGCCGTGTTCAGATAAAAAACCCCACCTCCTCATCCTTTGATCACAAATACTGAACCTAACAAATATCTAATAGGGGAGTTTCTGGAATTTGATCTAAAGGCACAGAAATTGAACTGAATATAATTTATTTTCCACCCATCTACCAACGTACCTTTCTGCCAAATCAAACGATACATTCATTTTTATTTCACTGATTTCTTTAAAACAGAAACAAGCAATCACGGAATATACAAAGTATAAAGATGTTTTGTGCAATTGCATTGTTGATTGCACCTTTTTATATGATTTTGTAATTTTTGTATATTGTTTTCCTCTTGTTTATTTTATTGCTTTGTTCCGCACTTTGGGGCTGAAAAGATTCAATGAAGAGCAGGCTAATAACAATAAATACCGTATAGAATATGACAAAAGTACAAATGTTCCTTTGAAATACAAAAAAGTATTACAAAATTGTTGCATTCATTTGCACAACTGATTGGTTCAAAATTGGGAAAGGAGTACAACAAGGCTATATATTGTCTCCCTGCTTATTTAACTTATATGCAGAATTCATCATGCAAAAGGCTGGACTGGATGAATCCCAAGCCGGAATTAAGATTGCCGGAAGAAATATCAACAACCTCAGATATGCTGATGACACAACCTTGATGGCAGAAAGTGAGGAGGAATTAAAGAACCTTTTAATGAGGGTGAAAGAGGAGAGCACAAAATATGGTCTGAAGCTCAACATCAAAAAAACTAAGATCATGGCCACTGGTCCCATCACCTCCTGGCAAATAGAAGGGGAAGAAATGGAGGCAGTGAGAGATTTTACTTTCTTGGGCTCCATGATCACTGCAGATGGTGACAGCAGTCACGAAATTAAAGACGCCTGCTTCTTGGGAGGAAAGCAATGACAAACCTAGACAGCATCTTAAAAAGCAGAGACATCACCTTGCCGACAAAGGTCCGTATAGTTAAAGCTATGGTTTTCCCAGTAGTAATGTATGGAAGTGAGAGCTGGACCATAAAGAAGACTGATTGCCGAAGAATTGATGCTTTTGAATTATGGTGCTGGAGGAGACTCTTGAGAGTCCCATGGACTGCAAGAAGATCAAACTTGTCCATTCTTAAGGAAATCAGCACCAACTAGCTGCACTCTCTGAAAACAACTGACTTTCTCAGATGGATAAATGGGCATTTGCCCTGAGTGTCTGTTTGGTATTGTTTGAGTTTTGTTTTAAATGCAACTTTTTGCTGTTTATTTAATCATACATTGCCTTGAGTTGCTTGTGTAGAAGGTGATTAATAAATTTATGATAACAACAGTAACTCTGCATTTAAAAAAAAAATACAACCTTTCATTCGTTCAGCCTTTCTAGCGAAACAGATTTTACTTATTTGTCTGTTCATGGTCCCTGGCACAATTCCACCATGGAAAGGCAATGTTTGAGTATTAGAAGCAAGGATTGACTCTGAAACCACTCTGAGAATCGTATCTTTATGAGGGGAATAGGGGTCTCCTAAGGATTCTCAGCACCCTTCACAGACTGCATTTCCCAGAATTATTTGGGGGAAGCTGAGTTTTCACTGTGTAAAAAGAGTTTTTAAAATCTCGCAGCTTGTCAAACGGCACCACGAGATCTTGCTAGAGTCAGCACACCGAGAGGGCCTTGCCCTCCCACAAGCAAGTCAGAGAGATTAAAGGTTCATTTCACACCAGGAAAACCCATCCAGGGCTGGCACACCCATGAGGCGTGGAGAAGCGACTGCTTCGGGGGACAGGATCCCAGGAGCAGTAAATCTGGCCTCGCAGTGACATTGGCAGTGGAGGCTGGAGCTGCTGATCACTCTTTGGAAGCCAGATCTGCTGTGTTATGTACTAAGCTTGGATCCTAGAACAATAGGCAGGTAGGATCCTAGAATGCAGCAACTTATTGGCATGCAGGAGAAGACCAGTCAGGCTCCAGGAGGAAATTAATCAGCCTATTAGGCTGGTAGGATCCTAGAATGCAACAACTGATTGGCCTGCAGGAGAAGACCAATCAGGCTCCAGGAGGGAAGCAGAATCAGCCAATTAGACGGGACTCATTGTGTAAAGAATGTATATAAAAGCCTGGGAGGAAATTGAATCATTGTTTTACAAGCTGCAACAAAGAGCATGAAATCACTGCAGGACTCTGAGTATATTTCATGCTGCTTCCTTGCCGGTACCGCACACACAAACGCCACCTTAATAGGTGGTTCTGCCAGTCTCCTCCCATCCTTGTTCTTGATGCAGATCTTTATCCCCCCCCCCTCTTGTTCCGGACATTGATTTTCACTCAGCCCTTCTTCCCTGGTGGGGGAGGCACCATTCCGTGGTTTGCTTCAGATGCCAACAGGTCTTGCCTCGGCCTTGAACCCTGTACCCGTGATTTCCCAAAGAAAGCTCAGCAACTTTGATTTCCTAGAAAACGCTCAACAAATTTGGCTGCCCCCCTCCCACTAACAAAAATCCTGGCTTCGCCCATCGCCCATCCCTGAACACATCACCCAAAAAAGCTTTTAAGCTTGAAGAATAAAGCGGTAACATCAGGAATGTAATGGACATATGCTTGCAACAGGAACAGGAAACCTATTTTTTTGTAATGTATTAAATTTAAATAATTTGGATGGATTTGTTAAAATTTGAAAATAGATACATAATAGATAGATAGATAGATAGATAGATAGATAGATAGATAGATAGATAGATATAGATAGATAGATAGATAGATAGATAGATAGACAGATAGATAGATAGATAGACAGATATAGCTTTTAAGCTCTTTGCCTTTTTTCCATTGAATTTCAACTAGCCAGCCTCCAACGGCATATGGTTGAAATCACACAGGTTAAATGCATGTAAGATCCAACAGTACTGTATTAGTGTTGTGGTATTAGTATTATTTTTGCTATATTAACTTCGATTATTATTATTATTATTATTATTATTATTATTCATATTACACTATTAGTCATCCTGGGAAAATACATCCATACTGAAGGTAAGAGATGTTAATTAATTAATTAATTAATAGTGACGGGAAGAGAGTCCAAGCTGAGCAGCAGAGGACACTCAAAACAACTTAGAGCATAAAAGAAGATATAGAGATACAAGAATAATTCACTAGAATACTTTATCACAGGAAGTGAACCAGGGGAGAATTAAGAGGCAGCTGTAAACTCATGTATATGCCTGTCATTTGTTAAATAAAGCTGTGTTTATGTTTGGAGTAACTAAAGGTGTCTGCACTTACTCAAAAGCAATATCTAGGATTTATTCAGAGAGCAACCCTCTTACAGTGAGAGAGAGAGAGAGAGAGAGAGAGAGAGAGAGAGAGAGAGAGACTGCAGAGTGGATAAGAATGACAAATCCCATTAAGGAGAGAAATGCATGCATAGCCTGGGTACAAAGAGACCTCTCAATACAATGTGGATTTTTTTCTGGGCTAGAATAATATTAATTCTTGTAGTTACAGTAACAGTACTACTGTTCCAATAGGGATAGGGGTCAAGGTACCAAGGAAACACTTAACATTTATACCCCTGGAATTCCAGATCTGAAATCAGCTCTTTTATTTTGGGGTAGAAATCTATTCATTAAGACTATTAACTACAGGTTGGCATGTGCTTAAAATTATAACGAAAAACAGCAACGAAAGTGTAACTGAGGGGTTTTGTTAACTTCTAAATATAATTCTTGCCTCCGCCACCCACCAAACCCCCCCTCCAATAATATAAGTTTCTCACATCTAGTATAGTCCAAGAGGTCAGAGCCAATATCATTATGAAGTTCTTACCATTCCTAAGCCAAGATTAGCTTTCTACTTAACACTTACCCCAAGGCACTCCCAATTATTAAAAGGTCATTTATTTGTATTTCATTTCAGTTGCACATGGAACAACAGTGGAAACACAGATTTGGAGGCCAATGGAAATGTGAATAAAGAGACGGGGTCTAGGTCACTGGAGCAGATATTCCTGGAGAACATTGCAGCCCTTTACAGAGGAGTAAGGGCGAAGAAACAGAAGTCCATATCTGTAAAAGAGGGAGAACAGCATACAAGGTGAAAAAACTCACGGAGCAAACTCTCTTTCCTGGGACTCAACCAGTGGTGTAGCAAGGTCAGGTGGTACCCGGTGCAGAAAATTTCTTGTCACACACACATACTGAAATCTAAACAAAATAAAAAAAATTCCTTCTAGTAGCACATTAGAGACCAACTAAGTTTGTTCTTGGTATGAGCTTTTGTGTGCATGCACACTTCTTCAGATACACTGAAACAGAAGTCACCAGACCCTTATATATAGTGAGAGAGTGGGGAGGGGTATTACTCAGAAGGGTGGTGGGAATGGGTGATTGGCTGATAGGTGTGGAAAACCTGTTGACGACTGTTAACGACTGCAATTGGTCTTACAGGAAAAAGCAAGGGGTGAGATGGCTAAAATAGCTTTGTCATGTATAATGAGATAAGAATCCAATGTCTTTGTTCAGACCAGGTCTCTCCATGGTTTTAAGTTTGGTAATTAGTTGCAATTCAGCAACTTCTCTTTCCAGTCTATTTCTGAAATTCCTTTGTATTAAGACAGCTACTTTGAGATCTTGTATAGAATGTCCTGGGAGACTGAAGTGTTCTCCTACTGGTTTCTCTGTCTTGTGATTCCTGATATCAGATTTATGTCCATTTATCCTTTGGCGTAGGGTTTGGCCTGTTTGTCCAATATAGAGAGCTGAAGGGCACTGTTGGCATTTGATGGCATACACAATGTTAGAAGATGAGCAATTAAATAGTCCTGAGATGGTATGTTTGATGTTGTTGGGGCCAGTAATGGTGTTGTCCGGGTGTATGTGGCAGCAAAGTTGGCATCTGGGTTTGAATCTGAGTTGGCATCTGGGTTTGAAATCTAGTTGGACTCCCAAGAGACTGCAATCTACTCAAAGTATAAAAAGACTGGCTGGCGATCTACCTATTGTCATTGCCAGAAGTTGTTCAGCTTTTTTAGGGGAGGGTTGGCCAAAGTTGTTGAGCTTTTTGGGGGGTTACAAGATTTGTATCCTGAGTTGAGGGAGCTCCTGCTTCTCTACTTCCCTCCTCCCTCCACTTGTTTACTCGCCTGCCTCCTTCCCGTCCTCTCTCTGCCTGTCTGCTTGCCTCCTCCAGGAGCCCAGGAGCCCAGGGGTGTCAAAAGGGCAAAGAGTCACAGCTCCCTCCCTTCCCACAACGGCTCGCAGTAGGCAGGATTCGCAGGCAGGCAGTGTGCTGAATGTCACCCCCCCTTGGTGATGACACCGAGGGCAGCCCTGCACCCACCTTGCTCCACCCCTGGACTCAACCACACCGGCCCCACTGCACTGGTGGAAATCATGGTGCTAACTTCCATTAGTGGAATGCATTAGTTGAATCCAGTGCATTGAACTTGAACTACAACTGGTTCCTTTTTAATGAACTTTCCAGGCTCTGTCACACACAGCTCTGTCATCTAATGGAAGGGCATAGCCAGGAAGTCCAGGAGGACTAAGATGTACAAATCAAAGTCTAAAACATGTGGGAAATGTTAAAAAAGAGGGTACTTTTTATCATATGTGGTGGTAATGTCAGATGATAAAAGACATATGGGAAATGATATACTATACAATGAACTGGGGAAAAAATGCTGAAAATAACTTTTCCTAAGAAACCAGAAGGACCAGAGATCCTGAAGGACCAGATGAAATTATTTATGTATGCGACCAAGGCTGCATGGACTCTGTTAGCCCAGAAATTGAAAGATGGTACAACTCTGACCAAAGAAGAGTTGCAGACAAAATTGATGAACTATGCTGAGATGGCAAAACTTACAGGAAGGATTAGAAACCAGGTCTTTAATAAAGAATGGGGGGATTTATAATTTATTTGAAAAGCTATTGTAAACAATTACATACATTGGTAGGATTGACAGAAAGCTTGCAGTAAAAAATTGAACTATGGATTGACAAAGGATTCGTGATAATAGAGTTAAGAAAGAGATGCAGAGGAGAAAATCATTACTTTAAGATCCGCAATGGGGGAGGGAAGTCAAAATGGATTATATGTTTATGGGCATGGATTCCTCAACATTTTGAGATGTGTAACACTCTAGGATTTTTTAAAAGAATACTAAGAGCAATTCTTTATGATGTGCTTGGCAGAAATAATCAGTAGCCATTTTCAGCCGATATAAAAATCGCCAGAGCATGAGGCAGACTTTGGAACATCCTTTCTCTGGCTTCCATATAATAGAATTTCCTTCGCAAGCCCAACTTTGCCAGTTTTTGGAAGCACAAAAAAATGGTGTCATTGTGATGAACAAACAGTGACTTGGGGTAATGATACGGTTATTCTTACAATTGTTTGCAATTTTCTTTTCCCTATTGTTAGCAATTCATGCTATATTTTGATGGGTAAGCTGTCACGATTTTGTACTAAGCAAGGCAACTCTTTAAATATAAAAAGCATACATAATTAGATTGTCCTTAATATTTTATTTTTTTAAAAAAATGCATGAATAAAGCTAATTTGTCTTAAATTGTTAACAAGGCAATAGGAGAGAAACCAATTGTTACTTTTGTAAATAAAATGCAGATGGTTACTAGCTGCCGTGCGTAATCCTTCATAGATAATAGAATTGCCTCTAGCCAGTTAATGTGCAGAACATGCTGTTCCCTTTGTCAACATTTTGTGTTCCCTAGAGAGAACAAAATGAGATCTATCTTATGGTTTGTGGTGATCGATGTATGGCTGAATTGCCAGGCAAAACATGTGCACACAGTCCTCATATGGGCAGGAAAGCAGTGCTCTAGCAAAGTCTAATTCTTGAGTTACAGTGGCTTTGATAGGATTATGCCAACCCCCCTGTGACTTTATAAGGAGTTCATCTATGAACTGGATCTGCACAATGCCATCTCAATTTAAAGTAGTTCTTTTGTAAAATAAAACCTCACGCTGATCCCTTGCTGCACAACACCCAATTTTTAATCATGGTACACATGCATACATGACAGAAACCCAGCAAAGATGTGCAGATGACAATTCTGGGCATAATGGATTGATGGAGGGTGATCATGCCAGTGTCCCCCTGTGACCTCTATACATCAATCACTGGTTCACCACAGAGCCTATACGCATATATCTTGTGTGAATGTAGGCTGAGTATGGGGAGAGAGATCCAATCTACTATACATTCTGGACAGTGGTTTGTCCATTTGTTTGTTTGTTCTCTCTGCATTTGGACGCCTCTCGAGATGTCTTCACCAAACATGGCACAAGGCTTCTCAAGCTGGGGGCGGCACTCTTTGTTGATGTCGGATGCTAGCTGCCATATTGAATCAAGATGGCAGACCAAAATGTGGCTTCGGCATGACTTCACCTAGTTTTTGTTTTTTTGCATTGGCTCTGCCACACAACACACACACAACATGTTACATAATATATATAATATATATGAATGACTGGAAAAGGCCTAGACGGCATCTCATTTATACAATATGAAGAGATAGCATCTCTGAGGTTTACAGTCTGTTGCGTATCGGGGACCTCAAGCCACCCCCCAATGACTTGACACAGGAGACATAATTTTTGTTTGGGTCTTTGGCAATAATTTAGGCCACAACTTTATTTAAATACAAATTCGGTGAGTGGTTGCGTAGGCATTGGTTCAGACTACTGTCCTACCGGGACAGAGGCTGGCCTAAAACCAGCGATTGGGAGAATGCCTCTGAGGAGAGTTAAGGAGCGGGGGGCGTACACGCTACCCTCTCCCCATGGTCCCGGGGACTCGGCCACGGCCCTAACCCCTACCGGGGCTCGGACAAAGCATAAGAGTCGCCGGATTCCTTTAACGGAATTCCCAGCATCATCATGATTCTGGATGGGCACCGCCCAATCCAGCAATCCACACAGGAACCAATGCCTAACCGCCAACCTTACAAGTTGTGACAAGTTGCTACTGCAGTAGGCAAAACCAAATGGCAACAGCCAATCAGCCAGATGGACAAATTCCTACTGGGCCTCTGCCCCAAAAGCAGACGACCCCATGACAGGCAGTTGCAAGGTCAAGCGCAGAGGCCTAAGAAAAAGAGGGGGGGCAGGATGGGTGATCAGAAGCCGAAGCCAAGAGAAGGATCACCCTGCGTGCAGAGGAATATATAGGATGCTAAGCTGTCCATCACAAATTGCAACATCTAATTTTGCCCAGTAACTCCTCTCTGCCCTATAGCTGCTAAGGCCGGCTACCGGCCCCACCCCCACAGGAAGGATGAGTCTTGCCAGGTCCCGATCGCAACACGTGCTCTTACTCATGGTAGAACCCGATTTAACATGGTAGCCCAGAACAGCCAGATTCTAACTGACCGTTGAGAGGCTGAGGTGTACTGCGGACAAAATCAGACACAATGTTAATGTTCGGATGCCAGCTGCCAATTTGAAAAAAGATGGTGGACCAAATCATGACTTTGGTGTGACTTAATCCAGTTTTTTTGTGCGGCAGGTCCAAATTCACAGATCACACTATCCGCATAAAAATCACAGTACTTTTCTATTTCCAAAAATCCCCATGTGGCACCAGGCACTCCCCACTAGTCCACATGCAAGTAATTCATGTTCCCTCCCTTTAAGTGCAAGTAAATCATGTTGCTCACCTGCCTTCCCAACACTGAGTAGGGCCATGGGTGGCGCTGTGGTCTAACCCACTGAGCCTCTTGGGCTTGCCAATCAGAAGGTCAGCAGTTCGAATCCCTGCGACAGGGTGAGCTCTCGTTGCTCTGTCCCAGCTCCTGCCAACCTAGCAGTTCGAAAGCACACTGGTGCAAGTAGATAGATAGGTACTGCCGTGGCGGGAAGGTAAATGGTGTTTCTGTGCACTCCGGCTTCCGTTGTGCCAGAAGCAGTTTAGTCATGCTGGCCACATGACCTGGAAAGCTGTATGTGGACAGACGCCGGCTCCCTTGACCTGAAAGCAAGATGAGTGTCGCAACCCCATAGTCTCCTTTTTTTTTAACCTATCACTGCTGGTTCAGAGGAGGGGTGAGGTATAGGCAGATCACCGCAGTGTGAGCACGGCAGTGAAGCCAATCCGATCTGCTGCCGTGTCTGCACCTTGCTTCCTATGTCCCCATGCCCTCTCGGGAGCCAGCAGCAACACTTGGCATTGGGAAGCCAGATGAGCAAGCTGCAGATTCACACAATATAGGAAGCACCCCCCCCCAAAAAAGCAGGGTGTATGTGTGATTCACGAATCCCCTTTTCATGTTTCTGGAATCATAAGTGGAAAGGGAGTTCACACATCTCTGCTATTGGGAGCTGCCTTTCTGTAATCACATTTTGATCTTCTCCAAAAAGAGGGAAAACAAGTCCCTTCTCCCTGCCTTTCATCTCCAGCAGCTATGAGTAAAGTCATTGTTTGAGAGTCATTAAAGAACCCCTCTTGGGGATGGAATAAAATGTTCTTCAGGCCTGAGTATTTTCTCCTCCTCCTCCCCCCCCCTTTCTCTTTGTATTATCTGTTTGGAGAACCTCCTCCATCCATTAGTTAAGTCCCTATTGATCAGTACATCATTAGTCATCGGAACACATCCACAGCAATTCATAAATTCAGTGTTGCAGATTACAGTTCCTGTTTAGTCACTTAAAGCCTCCCACTGCCTCTGTTGCTGTAACTGTGCATGGCCACTTACATAAATGACTTTGCCTTCATTATTGGCGCAGCTCTGATAGAGATGCGGTTCTCATTATGTAACATGTTGTGTGTGTTATTCTGGTAAATTAAAAAGTATGACTGCTCCCTCCTCTGAGAGCAGTCATACTTTTTAATTTACCAGAATTTACTCAGAGCTGAGAGCAGTCATACTTTTTTAAAATTACCAGAATAACACACACAAAATGTTACATAATATACGTACAAAAAATATATGAACAACTGGGAAAGGCCTAGAAAGCATCTTGTTTATACAATATGAAGAGATAGCATCTCCGAGGTTTGCAGTCTGTTAAAGCGGGTTCTCCTTCATGGAGAGCACGTGTTGCAGTGGGGGCCAGCACGTGTTGCAGTGGGGGCCTCTGTTGCTGGGCGGGATTGTATAGATGGCCACTGCTGTGATTGGACCCAAGGGTGTTGTTGGGGAGATCTGTATGTTGCAATTTGTGATGGACAGCCCAGTGTCTATATATTGGCCAGTATGCAACGTGATATCCCTCTTGGCTGCGTGCTTCGAATCACCCTCCCTCCCTCCCTCATTTTAGGCCTCTGCTTATTGACCTTGCTATGCCTGTCATGGGGTCGTCTGCTGTTGGGGCAGGGGCCTGGTAGGAATTTTTCCATTTGGCTGATTGGCTGGTGCCATCTGGTTTTCGCCTACTGCATAGCAAATAGTCACAACTTGTAAGGTTGGCGGTTAGGCATTGGTTATTATTGTTGGTTGGAGGAGGGGTTATGATTGACTGTGTCTGCCCCTCCATTTGATGCTGGTGTTCGGGGAATTCCGTTAAAGGAATCCAGGGGCTCGGCATGCTTTTGTCCGTATCCCCTGGTCGGGGGCCAGGGCCTCGCAAGAGCCTCTGGGAGCCTCAGGGGAGAGGGGAAGGTCAGATCCCCCAGCTCACCTCGCCCCAGAGTGTTTTCCCTTCACTGATGTTCATCAGTTCTGTCCCTAGTGGGACAGAAAGTCTTAACCAATGCCTAAGCAACCACTCACATTATTTGTATTTTAATAAAGTTGTGGTCAAAATTATGCCAAAACCAAAACTAAAATTCTGTCTGATGTGTGAATTTATTTGAGGGGTGGTTTGGGGACCTCAACACGCAACATGGTAGCCCAGAATAGCCAGATTCTAACTGACCGTTGAGAGGCTGAGGTGTACTGTGGACAAAATCAGACACAATGTTAATATTCCCCCCCCAAAAAAAGCATAAAGCATGAGGGAAAGGTAACAGTTTTCCTTGTTAGAAATTGGCTGAGGGCTGAACTACATATTACACTGTGGCCAACGCTAGCCTGGCCCTTGAATGCTTCCTTTTCTGTTGCAAAGTGCCCTCAGAAGGGAGCGCTATGTGGCAGAGAAGAGGCAGCGCATGGTGTGGGTAGAATTCTGTAAAGATAAAGAGTTGAGGCAGCACTGGTGGTGGGGCATGTTGTTGCTGTTGATAAGATGGCTGGTATAGGTGCTGGATCCAGGGGGCTGAGGTTATTTGGGCTCCTCAGTCTTTATTTTTGGGGGTAGATGTCCACCCATCCCTCATTGCTGAGAACCAAGATGTGGAGCGACATCAGGCCCGCCTCAATGTTCTTCAGTAGGTGGCACTGTTAGAAGACATAGGCCTCGATTGCATTTTATATTAAAATGAACAGTCATGCTCCAATGGTAAATGTCAGGGTGTGGTCTTACTGGATACCAGAGAAAAACCTTCAACCTCTGTTACAGCAGGGTGCTTAAAGACTTCACCATAAACTGTGGGTAAAGATGGATTTTGTGCCTGAATAAAATACATCAGTAGTTTCTGCCAAAATTGGAAAGACAGATATAATGCGCTTTTCTTAAATCTACATCCATATTTATATCATTTTTCTGGATATATACATGTGCGCGCGCGCACACACACACATACAAATAGCAGGTGTGTGGGCAGGCATTCAAGTGAATTCTGTAATTTCTGCATAAAGATATTACTCCATTCAAAATAAGTGATTTTTTTTAAATAAATAAATAAAGACGTTATAAGCCAAGCACCAGAGTCATATGTATTCAAACTCACTATTTATTCTCAAGGTTGTTGATGCTAAAAGAACACTCTAATCACACAGCTAATTATAGCATGTGCGGAATTGCAGAGGCTGCCTCAGACAGAATTTTTATAAAGCAAGACCGAGGGATCATCGAAAAAAGGCAAACACTCAGTATTGCCTATTGTGCTTGCTTCCCGTTAAAGACAAATATTATGCATTGCTGTTTGCCAAAAAAAACACCTTGAGAATTAAAGTCACTGTGCTGCCTAATATAGGCAATTGAACACAGGATGTGCTGTTAATATTAGGAATAGGAATAGGAATAGGAATAATTTATTATTGGCCAAGTACATTTTCCAACATACTTGGAATTTGTTTCGGCTACATTGCAATGTAAACATACAGACACTGTTCCTCTCACAATACAAAGAAGCAAAGAAACCCCACCCATATTTTACCTCCCCTTAAGCTATACAACTACGAATTTAACAATTTAATGGCACAAGGGAAAAAACTATTCTTGTGCCTGGCCGATTTTGTATATGAAGTCCTGTAGCGACGTCCAGATGGAAGTAAATCAAGCAGATGATGACCGGGATGTAAAGGATCTGCTACAATTCTCTCTGCTCTCTTCCTAACTCGGGTAGCATAATGTGGAGAATCTGCTGGCTTTCATAAAAAATAAATAAATAAACAAGTGGGAGCAGCAAATTTAAGAAAACCCAGAAGGGGGAGGGATGTGGGGGTCATCTAGTCCAACCCCCTGCAATGCAGGAATCCTGCCCACAGTCATCCCTGGGTGGGCTCAAACCACCAACCTTCTGGTTAACAGCTAGACACAGTGACCCACGGAGCCATCTGATGTTCCAATGTGGATTTATTGTATTCAGGATTCCAGCTGGCCATTCCCTTTTCCAGGACACTCCATTCCACTTCCGGTCTTCCAAATTTACCAGGTTTCTTTACCTCTCCGTTCATCAGTTTCTCTGCCATTCCATGCTGCTAACATTTCTTTTAGCTAAGGTGGTACCATCCAAGCACCATGGAGTGGTCTCTCCCAGCCTTCTACCACCCTATAGTGATTGTGCAGTCGCATTTTGGCTAAAGAACCATCTACACTCAGAGAACTGAGTTTGTTATTAATACACTTAATGGCTTTTGCAGCACCTTCAAGACTATTCAGCAAAGTTTGACTCAGAATATGCACATTAAAATGAATGGTGCTAACTTAGTCATAAAAGGGTTGTGGGTGGCGCTGTGGTCTAAACCACAGAGCCTAGGGCTTGCCGATCAGAAGGTCGGCAGTTCGAATCCCTGCAATGGGGTGAGCTCCCGTTGCTCGGTCCCAGCTCCTGCCAACCTAGCAGTTCAAAAGCACGCCAGTGCAAGTAGATAAATAGGTACCGCTCCGACGGGAAGGTAAACGGCGTTTCCGTGCGTTGCTCTGCTTCGCCGGAAGCTGTACACCGGCTCCCTCAGTCAATAAAGCGAGATGAGTGCCACAACCCCAGAGTTGTCCGCAACTGGACCTAACAGTCAGGGGTCCCTTTACCTTTAACCTAGTCATGTTCATCAACTCCAAGGAGTCTACACTGAGTAATATTTAGATGATTACCACAATAAATATTTCTAATTGTAAAAGCTTCTGTGTGTAAAAAGTGAGTACCAGTTCCAATGGTATATATATTAATGAGTAAGGGAAGCGTCAAGGGACCCACGTGGCGCTGTGGGTTAAACCACAGAGCCTAGGGCTTGCTGATCAGAAGGTCGGCGGTTCGAATCCCTGCGAGGGTGAGCTCCCATTGCTCGGTCCCTGCTCCTGCCAACCTAGCAGTTCGAAAGCACGTCAAAGTGCAAGTAGATAAATAGGTACCGCTGTGGGAAGGTAAACGGCGTTTCCGTGCGCTGCTCTGGTTCGCCAGAAGTGGCTTGTCATGCTGGCCACATGACCCGGAAGCTGTACGCCGGCTCCCTCGGCCAGTAATGCGAGATGAGCTCCACAACCCCAGAGTCGGACATGACTGGACCTAATGATTAGGGGTCCCTTTACCTTTTTAAGGGAAGCATCAAACATGATACAGCAAGTCTTCCTCAAAATGCACTGACCTTTACAAAGAAAAGCCCTGATTGATCCCTAGTTATGTGAAAGTGTTTGTGTTTGTGTTTGTGTGTGTATCGGATCAGTAGCTGAAGAAGGGGATGCATCTCCTGATCTGCATTGAAGGGCACACCCGGCCAGTGTTGCAATATGGATGCGAGACACAGGTGCCAACTTGAATAAAATATGGGGGGGGGCAGGTAAGCCCCACCCAGCATAATTGATCACATGACACAGCATGCACAGACCATTTGATTGGCATTTGATTGGCAATTAACTTTCAGGGGCTCCCCCTCAAATTGTTCTGCTTCTTCTTTGGCGATTTCTCATGGCTGAGTAAAATTGTCTTCCATAAACACGGTTTTAACAGTGAGTCCGTAAGTGACTATGGAGGCCAATTCTGGATCCTTCCACAGTGGGGACATAGGTTTCCAGGGGAGTTGATCACGTGAGGGTTTGCCAAGCGTGCCTTCCTCTTAGCACATTTCTCCCTTTTGTCCTGAGTTTGAGCATCTTCAAAGTCCATGACACCTTTGGGAAAGGCTGTTCTCCAGTTGGAGTACTCGCAGGCCAGTGTTTCCCAGCTGTCAGTGTTTATACTACAGTTTTAAAGATGGTACCTTACCATCAAGTTACAGTAGCACTTCAGTTCTCCCACTCCTGAAAGAATCCAGCTTCAAAAAACTGCCCAGAACTCAGGAACAAAGGGGGAGCTCTATTTTGGTAGCACTGACGTACCTCGAAGTCTGTGCAATACCAATGTGAAGGACTTTCTTCACAGCATGAAGAGTCTGATTACGTAAATGGAACGTCCCTTTTTTCTGTGTCATGAATGTGGAGAATCTGTGTGCATTTGCATTCCAAGCAAGGCGAAACGACTGGCTGCTTTCTGCTTTTAAAGGTTAAGCAGCTGAACAATCCCCACAAATAAAATACCAAGCTGCAATAACAAGCATTTACACTTCAGATGCCTTCGCCTTGTCTCTCTCCATTTTGTCAAAGTGCTGGAAATCGTAAATACAGTTTAGGAGGCAGCAACGGTTTTGTATACCGAGTCAGATGAAAGCTCCCTTACTACCAAACTCAACCACCAGTCAAATTCTCAGAGCTTCAGAAGCAATCATCCCATTATTTTAAACCTCAAAAATATATTTGTAGCTTCTGCGGTTGCAGCTATTTCTTATCATAGGCCAGATGTGACCTACAAACATAAACTGGTTTCAAACAGACTGAAACCCTGAGAATCACATATTTTTGAAGATGCTGCGAATTCTTCTCCCAGCGCCCCCACCCGAGATCACCAGCCCTGTTTATTGCTCTCCTTCCACTCTAAATAACTATTTATGCAATTTGCTGTGGGGGTGGGGAAAAGAATCTGTGGAAGTGGACAGGAGAGAGAGAGAGAGAGAGAGATATTTTGGCCAGCAGCACAGCCTGTAACATTTGCTGCAGAGGCTATTGATGTCTTATATTTAGGTGATATGTCTGCCGCTGTTTTCTGAGCACTCAGACCAGAATTTAGGGTTGCTGGTTAAGTTTGATTGTCCTCTCAGCCTTTATGAGTGAACCCTTTCTAAGGAATGTGAGGGTGTGTTCTATCAACTCATGATTTTATAGCTCATAAAAAGGACGGAGTGCTTCTAAAGTATTTAAGGTAAAAAGGTAAAGGCCCCCTAGACGGTTAAGTCCAGCCAAAGGCAACCATGTGGTTGCAGCCTTTCAGGCTGAGGGAGCCGGCGTTTGTCCACAAACAGCTTTCCGGGTCATGTGGCCAGCATGACTAAACCGCTTCTGGCACAACAGGACACCGTGATGGAAACCAGAGCGCATGGAAACACCATTTACCTTCCCGCTACAACGGTACCTATTTATCTACTTGCACTGGTGTGCTTTCAAACTGCTAGGTTGGCAGGAGCTGGGGCAGAGCAACGGGAGCTCACCCCATCGCGGGGATTCAAACCGCCAACCTTCTGATTAGCAAACCCAAGAGGCTCAGTGGTTTAGGCCACAGAGCCACCAGCGTCTAAAGTAGACCACCCATTGGGAGGGATGGGGGAAATCTGCCAATTTCAGTTTCTCTCACATCATCTTCTTTACAACCTTAAGTTCAGTTCTGCACAGTTCCACATAACCTGGCGTGGCAGGTAGCAATAATAAGACCATTCATTGCTGGCTGAGATATGCATATGATTTTTAGCCTCCCAAGCCCTTCTTTGCTGCACCCGGGAGTCAGAAGCTTAAACCAGCTAGCCGCACCCCGGTGAGCAACTGTGAGCACATCCAGGGAGAAGTTTGCTGTGCAAACTGTTGTTTGTGAGTGGAGGCTGTGTTTGTGGTAACAGCGCATATGCACCTCATGAATGGCTAAAGTGTGATTCAAGGTGTGCCTGGGCTGTTGCTGTTTTTATATTCGATTGTACTGTCATGTTTGTATTTACTGCAGTCTTACTGTTCTTGTTGTTAAATAAAAAAATCCTTCCAGTAGCACCTTAGAGACCAACTAAGTTTGTTCTTGGTATGAGCTTTCGTGTGCATGATACATGCACACGAAAGCTCATACCAAGAACAAACTTAGTTGGTCTCTAAGGTGCTACTGGAAGGAATTTTTTATTTTATTTTGTTTTGACTATGGCAGACCAACACGGCTACCTACCTGTAACTGTTCTTGTTGTTGTTATATTTGCCGCTTAAAGCAGTGTAGAAATAAACCAATGATGATGGTGCATTTGCCTTAAAAATGTCTCCTGAAAATTCATCAATATCTTAATGTAAATGTCTCCTAATATAGAATCATAGAATTGTAGAGTTGGAAGAGACACCAAGGGTCATCTAGTCCAACCCCCTGAAACGCAGGAATATTTGTATGCATATTTGTATGCAATTTTGTCCAATATACACATTTTTGCATAGCAGTTTCCCACAAAAAATAATGCACTTGCCTGTTATTTCCATGAATGCTGTGGACACTTTACGTTGGCACATGCAATTTTGTGCATGTTACTTGACGGCTTTGCAAAATTCAGACAAATGTGAATTTCGATGCATGGCTGTGTTCTGGTTCTTGTATTGTTTCAGAAAGTATGAATTAGGAAGGTTCGACATCAAATGGAAACCAAATTGAATCTCTCCCCATCCCTACTCATCTGTGGAAGCAGGCAACAGGCTTCTTGGAGCAGACACCAAGAGATCTAGAACTGTAAAACTACCATCATCATTTTGGATGAAAAATCATTGGATAAGGTATGGGAAGTTTATCAAACCCATGTGGCTGGTTGGCTAAGTCCAAAGTGGTGGAAGATCACAATTGCACAAGAGTGCTGTCCATCAAAATTGGGGCATTCTGAATTCTGATATTTCACTTCAGCGTTTCAGCACATATTTCACTGATAATTTTTATTAAATGTTGACTTCAATATTGTTACTCGCCTGGATTCCTTGCAGACAAGAAATGCAAAGAAGCGGATTTTCAAGAAGATTGGAAAATGTTTGCAAAATACTTAAAAACTCAGTGTAAATATGTTAAAAGGCAAATAGGATTTGAGTAAGAACAGCAGTGAGGGATGAACTTTCTGTTTTTCTTTTCCAATAAGGTGAAGGTCGGCGGTTCGAATCCCCGCGATGGGGTAAGCTCCCATTGCTTAGTCTCTGCTCCTGCCAACCTAGCAGTTCGAAAGCAAGTCAAAATGCAAGTAGATAAATAGGTCCTGCTCCGGCAGGAAGGTAAATGGCATTTCCGTGCGCTGCTCTGCTTTGTCATGCTGGCCACATGACCCGGAAGCTGTACACCTCCCTTGGCCAGTAAAGCGAGATGAGCGCCGCAACCCCAGAGTCGGACATGACTGGACCTAATGGTCAGGGGTCCCTTTACCTTTACCTATAGACTAGTAACTATAATATGCAGCGTAAATTGAAATTCTGGGGGTACCACGGAGGGAGGGAGGGAGGGGGAAGTCATAGGTGGAGTGGTAAAGGTAAAGGTGAAGGACCCCTGACAGTTAAGTCCAGTCGCGAATGACTCTGGGGTTGCGGCGCTCATCTCGCTTTACTGGCCAAGGGAGTCATGTTTGTCTGCAGACAGTTTTTCTGGGTCATGTGGCCAGCATGACTAAGCTGCTTCTGGCGAAACCAGAGCAGTGCACAGAAATGCCGTTTACCTTCCCGCCGGAGCGGTACCTATTTATCTACTTGCACTTTTTGGCATGCTTTCAAACTGCTAGGTTGGCAGGAGCTGGGACCGAGCAACGGGAGCTCACCCCGTCATGGGGATTCGAACAGCCGACCTTTTGATCGCCAAGCCCTGGGCTCAGTGGTTTAGACCACAGCGCCCCCCGCATCCCTTAGGTGGAGTGATTGACTGTTGAATTTGAAATGTTGTTGAATTGTTTGTTTGTTTAAAAAAATGTTTGAAAAATATTTAAACAAAGAAAGTCAAAGAAGCAAATGCCTGTATGTTAACTGTGAAGGGAACAACAGTTGTGCAACGAAAACAGTGTGATTAATGCTCAATGGATCGCCCTGCACATTTTAGCCCTTTCATGCCAAGAAAATCTCTGGTCGTTCTCACCACCCACTGCAGTTTGCAGTCCCTTTCTAATAAGATACTGTTTTGATTCAGTTAAACGGCTCAGCTGTATATCAAAGATGTTATAGAAACAGGGCCTTGACTTCAACGTGTTTGGTTTGGATCAGTGAATTGAGCGCTTGCTGAGCTCTGGAATACAAATGATCAACCTCTCTGTCTCAGCAGTTCCTCGGCTGGTGCCGTCTACTCTCCCCACCCCGCCCCACCCCATCCCTTGCCTCCTGCTAATGCAGTCATATGTATGCAGCGCACAGCCATTTTATGAGGCTGCCACTTGACAAAATGTGCCAGCTCATCATCGTCTCCAGACGAGACAGATTTATTATAATTCAATATGTTCCTTGTGAGCACTTCTTTCTGTCTTGCCTTACAGTCTGGCCCAGCATTCAAAGCAGCAACAACACGTTTTTGTGACACTGCAGCAACAAATTCCTGCAGGCTGCAGGGGGGGGAAGTGCGGAGGGAGGGGGGATAATGCGGAGAGAGGAATTACCCTCATTTCTTGGCTCTCGGGAGGCGGAATTCAGCTACGAGCAAGACGCTCCTAATGGTGCAAAATTAATTTGGGATGCCCCGAAAAACGCAAGCGCCAAGCGGATCTCTCTCACACGCAGAGGAGCTAAATGCTTGCCGCCCGAAGAGAATTCTCTGTCAGGGTTTGTTTTATATTCACAGAGGGGAGACAATGTGCTGCAGATGCCTCGTGCAGGAAAACAGGGCATTGCAGAGGAAACTCCTCAGAAAGGCGGAGCAGATCTGAAATTCTAAACGTTGGCTGCCAGCACTTTCAAAGCCAAATAAGATCAGTAGGACATCCATCCATCCACTCAAGGGATAGGTGAAAAGTTTTTCACCTCATGATGGAAATCAACAGCATTTATTTACAAGTTTTTCCCCACAGATAGCATACATACACACACACACACACACACACACACACACACTGCACACTTTCTAACTCTGGTGGCATCCTTTCTTTAAAAAAAGAAGTCTCCATCGCCTTAGATGCCTTGCCCACTGTTTACAAAGCAGCAAAGGTGCAAAGGCTTAATATAAAATCTGCCAGATCTCTTCAAATACAGGTGCATTTTGGCTCATGAATATTTATCTCGCTGGGCCTCGCTGGGCCTGGAAGAAAGCCAGGTATTTTCCTCTTCTTAAACATGAGCAGAAAGCTCCTCGGGGCTCACCCCTCGCATTTTTCAGACGCCTTCATGTTCGAGGAATGCATAGGGGAATGGATATTACAAAACAGCAGGCTCACCAGAAGTCCCAGAGGGAGAACTTGAGCAGCGCTCGGTGATTTGGCAATGTCATGAAAGGACACAAAATGGTGGCTCTTATCATAATTGTTGTTGTTGTTGTTGTTGTTGAGCATAATGCCTCCAACATATCCAACAGCCTCTATAAGACTGCCTCTTTCAGCCTGGGGGCCCAAGGCACATCGGGCCAACCCTCCAAGGGATAAGGGGTCAGAGCAGGAAAAGGGCGGAGTCCGTGTATAAGAAGTTTTGGATAAAAGTTAGTTAAAATGAAAGGTCTTGTATGCTGTTGGTAGATTTTTGTCATTGTCTTGTTGGTCTGTGTGTGTGATGAAGGGGAACCATACCGGGGTGAAGGTGTCTTCTTCTGTTTGTCCCCGTGTCAGTTTCAGGTTACTGGTTAGTTTTTCTAGTAGGGCTGTTTCCCATACTACTTGGTACCATTGGTCCATGTTTACTCCTGACAGGTCTTTCCAGTGTCTGGTTATGATGTTTCTGGCTGCTGAGAGTAGATGGATTATGAGTTCTTTGTGTTGTAAGTGGGCATTATTGTCTTGGAAGATGTTTAGTAAGACCAATTCTGGGGTGGTTTCTAACACCCTACGCCAATCCCGACCTCTCTCACCGCCAAAGAAACACAAGCGAACAACAGAGAACCTACACAATCAACGCTGACACCAAACCCTACATATATTAAGGAAAATAGAAACATTGTCACCCCACCTCACCCATCCCCCCATCCCACCCACCTCCTTTCCCCCTTCTCTCCCTAATGTCTCAACAACCAAAACTGATTTGTAAAAATGTTACATGGAAAAAATACGAGAGAGACATTGCACACACTTTTGTAAACCAAGTAAATTTGTAATTAAAAAAAATAATGAAAGGTCTTTGCTTTACTAGCCAGCTACCAGCAGCGGCAGGTCCCCACAATGCCTTTCCCCCCTTCCTCCTTCTCCATCTCTTCTTCTTTGTCATCATCTTTGTCTTCTTCTTCTTCTTCTTCTTCAAAAAAAAACTTTTTAAGGAGATGCACTGTTGCTGGAGTGAAGTGAAGTTCAGAGTTCTCTGGGGACCATGGGAGGGAATTAAAAATGGGGGGGGGGACCACCGTCAGACGCTTCACTTCAGCAGTAATGTACCTGCTGATATATATATATATATATATATATATATATATATATATATAACCGAACAAGCTAGGACAGCATCATTTAGGGGCCCCTGAAAGACTGCAGGGCCCCAGACCAAGGACCAGGAATGTGGCTCTTATGAGTGTTTCCGGTGAATCACATATTGGCAAGAGAACAGCAGCTGATGCTGTACTGCCCAGTTAGGCTGAATCCTGTGTGCTGCTGCTGTGATATCTTTTTAGAAATCTATATGTCAGCCCAATCCCAAAGTGTTTGTACTTTTCAAATGAACATGTAGCCATCTCAGTTTATTATTCTGTTCCAAATCCATGCCCCAGCTACCCTCTCCAAACGCAGAGGAAGGCACAGTCCCTGCCCGGTCTGCACTATCTTTCTCTCGTCGTGTTCTCAGTCTGAGCTGAGGAACACATCTCAATGCTGCCTGTTCCTGAGGCTCGGGAACATGGTCTGCCTATCAGAACCAGAACAATGGGAAAGGCACAGCTTGATGAAATCAGATTACTTCTATTGGAGAGATGGCTGAAAGAAAATAGCAGTATCTGTAGGGATGCAAGGACACAAAATGGGGCTATGTGATCTTTGGTGCACACTCTCCATACCTCCAAAAAAAACCTTCCCCCCTTTCCCCAGTCTCCCAGGGGCCTACAAACAGACCCTCCAAGTGTCCCTATTTTCCAGGGACAGTCCCGGATTTACAGAAGCTGTCCCAGTTTCTGATTTAATCCCAGAATGTCCTGTTTTCCCTTAGGACATCCCTATTTTCATTGGAGAAATGTTGGAGGGTATGGAATTATCCAATCCCCAAGCCATCTAAAGGCATCCCAGTATGGGGAAGTTTTTAAATGTTTAATGTTTTGTTGTGTTTTTATCCATGTTGGAAGCCACCCAGAGTGGATGACAGGGTATAAATAGTAACATTATTACTGTGGAATAGGATGTCGCTATTTCCATTGGAGAAATGTTGGAGGGTATGTACAAACCTTATCTGGGGCCAGGTGTGCCAACTCTAGGGGATGGAGGTGTCTTCCTCCCCCTCAATATTTGTTTGAAGTGGGCCCAGCCCCCTCAATATTGAGGGGGACTGGCGTGGAACTAGCGGAAGGCTGCACCAGCCTGTGCGGTGTTGACAGGTGTGTGTGATGTCACGGGATGAGCACATGATGTCACACATGTGCGGAGCATGCCACCACCACCCAATCTTGGGGGCTACCTCGCACCACTGTCTGGGGCGGGGGGGGGGGAAGGATGTGGCACAAGTTAGCTGCACCTCTCCTGTAAACCAGGACTGCGAATCCTAGCATCCCCCATTGGGAAGCTGAAGCAATTATGGGAAAGCAGGAGCAGGTACCCACATTGCAAGGTTCACCTACTTTCACAAGCTCAGGTGCAACACCCCAAGGTTTGTGCTATGGCCATCGTCCCATCAGCACAAGCGTGTTCAGCTTGCCAGAAGGCAAGATCCACCCACTGCTCCCCCCCACAGCCAATTCGGTTCTGAAGAGCTGGCCTCCACTTGCAGGACTCATTATTTGTATCCACCCCTATATAGCTGTCTCATGTTAAATAATTTGATCCCTTCTGAACCCACTCCGTCACAGAATTTGTAAAGTTTTCCCTCGGAAAGATTACACACAATTTAGAGTGCCCCATTTTCTTGCGTGTTTGACACATCCTTCCACATCTCAGTTCACCCTTCAAATACAAACACATTTCCTCGCAACTGAGAAAGCGTCTGGTGAGAGTAATATTATCTGCAGTAAGCAAGCGTGGAAAGCTTTAGCTCAGAGGTATCTTCAAAAGTGCAGAGTCATATTTCACCTCTGCGGTGGAAGATTTTCAGGACATCCTTGACGTTTGCTGCTTCTCATCTTTGGTAGCCATCTTTATGTCCCTTTTGTGCATATATATATATCTATTTCTCTCTCTCTCTCGCTCTCGCTCTCTCTCTGTGTGTGTGTCATATATATCAGGAACCAAACTCATGTAGAATGGATGTAATGACATGTTTTTTGCAACTGCATGTTGGATATGCAACTACTAAAGGTGATGTTAAAATCTTGAAATATTAACATCTTGAAATAATTATCCTCAGAAGTGAAAAATTTGCTCAGCACTGCAGGCAGGAGGCAGAAATATTGATGTCATAAGGACTTGTGTGTGTGTGTGTGTGACTCCGGATTGCCTGTGGCTTAGATCTGCTACCAGGACCTACAACAGGGCCTTCTCAATGGTGGCACCTACATTAACTAGTTTTTGGTGCTAGCTGAAAACATTTTGTTTGTGCAAGGCTTCCTGACTTAAGGAAGCTGGGGCAAACACATGGTTTGGTTTTTAAAACAAAGTATGTTGTTTTATAGGGACGCGGGTGGCGCTGTGGTCTAAACCACTGAGCCTAGAGCTTGCTGATCAGAAGGTCGGCGGTTCGAATCCCTGCAACAGGGTGAGCTCCCGTTGTTCGGCCCCAGCTCCTGCCCACCTAGCAGTTCAAAAGCATCAAAGTGCAAGTAGATAAATAGGTACCACTCCAGTGGGAAGGTAAACGGCGTTTCTGTGCACTGCTCTGGTTTTGCCAGAAGCGGCTTAGTCATGCTGGCCACATGACTCAGAAGCTGTCTGCGGACAAACGCTGGCTCCCTTGGCCTATAGAGTGAGATGAGCGCCACAACCCCAGAGTCACCCACGACTGGACCTAACAGTCAGGGGTAACACCTATGTTGTTTTATTAAAATGCTATTTATTGACTTTTCTCTCTTTCCACACTGTTGCATTGTTAGCTACCCTGAAATCATTGATACAAAGACAGACATGATACAACTCTGGTAAATTAAAATAGACAGAACCAAAAGATGTCCATATCATTTGTAACTTTTATCAGGTTAGTAATGCAGGCTCTGTGCAGATTTGTATCTAACGTTCTGTTTCCGGGAAAGCAGCAATGGTCCCTCTTGCCATTTGCTAGAGCTGAACACAGTTTAAACCAACATTTGGAAGCATATGGTATCGTAACTCCTTCTTGAGACTGCAGCACCTCATGCTACTCTGCGTGCATCTAAAAGGCCAGGCGGCTGATTTTATATAATGACTTAAGATAACTCCTGAAAACGCAAGCAGGGTTTAAACAGCTTAACACCTAGAAAACCTTTCCAGTAATTGTTCTTATTAAAGCCCCAGTGCTTTTTCTCTTATGAGCACCCAGCGCTCTTTTAGATATTTGCAAATTACAACTTCATAATTCTATTGGGCATAGTCGATGCAAAAATGACCCAAATTTACCCCTTCACTACATACAGTTCTTATCCAGGGCACTTTTGTTCCATCTGAAGGCATTTGTCCCTCGATGAGTACAGCAGATTGTCAAAAATGCCCTGAAAAGGTTCTCTGTTAACATCCCAGAGAAACAGCCAAAGGCTGGTAGAACAGCCACCATGTGTTCTTCAAAGAGCATGTGCTTTCAGATAGTAAAATTGCCCTAGGTTGTACAAATGTTCAGCATGGAATAGCAAATATGGATCAATTTTAGGAATCCATATGCTGGAGATCAGATACATAAGGCAGAGAGCCAGTGTGGTGTAGTGGTTAAGAGAGGTGGACTCGTAATCTGGTGAACCGGGTTTGCGTCTCCGCTCCTCCACATGCAGCTGCTGGGTGACCTTGGGCTAGTCACACTTCTTTGAAGTCTCTCAGCCCCACTCACCTCACAGAGTGTTTGTTGTGGGGAGGAAGGGAAAGGAGAATGTTAGCCGCTTTGAGACTCCTTCGGGTAGTGAAAAAAGCGGGATATCAAATCCAAACTCTTCTTCTTCAGAACCAGATGCTGTGGAAGACTTGTGGCTGCCATCAAAAGTGGTAGGGTCTTGTGAAACTTACTGTACAATGTGGCATTGTGAGATGGTGAGTTTTCCCCACCAAGTACCACATTACTGGTGGGGATAGGCTTGATTCAGACATTACACTAACCTTAATTCATTGCTACATGAATGTGATTCAGCTCAATTTACTCTCCATTCCACCATAAATTAGATCTACTTCCTGGTTTATACCAAACTCAGTTCATCATTAAACACACCATAAATTAGAAGTATCTACTTCTTGGTTTAAGGACGCGGGTGGCGCTGTGGTCTAAACCACAGAGCCTAGGGCTTGCCGATCAGAAGGTTGGCGGTTTGAATCCCATGATGTGAGCTCCCATTGCTCGGTCCCAGCTCCTGCCAACCTAGCAGTTCGAAAGCACGTCAAAGTGCAAGTAGATAAATAGGTACCACTCCAGCGGGAAGATAAACGGCATTTCTGTGTGCTGCTCTGGTTCGCCAGAAGCGCCTTAGTCATGCTGGCCACATGACCGGAAAGTTGTACTCCAACTCTCTCAGCCAGTAAAGCGAGATGAGCGCCACAACCCCAGAGCCGTCTGCGATTGGACCTAACGGTCGGGCGTCCCTTTACCTTTACTTCTTGGTTTAAACTAATCTCGGTTTGTCATTTCACTTAGCAGCTGAAGTTAATTTAAAGCTATAGTTTACTGGAACAAGTCAGAACTGTAGACCATAATTTGATCTGTCTTGTTCCACTAAACCATAGTTTAAACTAGCCACAGTTAGTTCTTGTTGGTTGTAACAACAAACCATGCTTAGCTTAAACTTGGAGGAGGATGCTTCTGTCATCCTTGTCTGATTTATGCTGGAAAAGGAGAGGGAATGCAAAAGTGTTTCTGATTCCCTATGAAGGTTTTCTGTCAGCTACATATTAGCCACTTCTGTTTTGCAACCTTTCTTTTAAGGCAGGGGTTGGCATCTGGAACAAATGTTCCAAAAGTCTGATAGACAGGACCCTCCTGTCGTTTCGGGTTTTTTGTTTCTTTTTAATTCAAGAAAGAAACCCACTAGGCAGTTGGCTCAGTTCGGGGGCAGCTTGTGAGCCGTTTAAACGACCCCCGTGAGCCGCTTGTGGCCCATGGGTTGCAAGTTGCCAACCCCTGCTATAGGCGGTAGTATTATTCAGTAATAAGGAAATAGAAAGGGAGAAGAAGTGGTTGATCTGGTAATGTCCCCTGACATAGATTTTAGGAGTAGCCCCCAAATGGAAGCTGAGGAAGGGACCCCAAAAGGAGGCTGAGGAATACAGTGGTACCTCTGGTTAAGAACTTAATTCGTTCCAGAGGTCCATTCTTAACCTGAAACTGTTCTTAACCGGAAGCACCGCTTTAGCTAATGGGGCCTCCCGCTGCCACCGTGCCCCCGCCGCGCAATTTCTGTTCTCATCCTGAAGTACTACTTCTGGGTTAGCAGAGTCTATAACCTGAAGCGTTTTGTAACCTGAAGCATTTGTAACCCGAAGCATTTGTAACCTGAGGTACCACTGTAACTGAAACCTTGCAGAGAATGGGAATATCTGACTGTGGGGCAGGAAGAAGTAGACTCTGCCCTGGAAACTCAGCTATCTGGGACTGGCCATGGAGACATAGCAATGATAGATAGATAGATAGATAGATAGATAGATAGATAGATAGAGATAGATAGGTGTGTGTGTGTGAGAGAGAGAGAGAGAGAGAGAGAGAGAGAGAGACCCTCCAACATTTCTCTGATGAAAATAGGGACATCCCATTTCATCATAATAATTCTAATAATTTTATTATTTATACCCCCACCCATCTGACTCGGTTGCCCCAGTCACTCTGTGCGGCTTCCAACATATATAAAAACATAATAAAACATTAAACATTTTTTCAAAAAACCTCCCTATACTGGACTGCCTTCAGATGTCTTCTAAATATTGTATAGTTTCCTATCTCCTTCACTCGGGGGGTCACATAACTCCATACCCTCCAACATTTCTCTAATGAAAATAGGGACGTCATAACATACCTTCCAACATTTCTCTGATGAAAAAAAGAACGTCCTAAGGAAAAGTGGGACATTCCGGGATCAAGTCAGAAACCGGGACGGCTTCTGTAAATCCGGGGCTGTCCCTGGAAAACAGGGACATTCTGAGGGTCTGAGACAGAGGCAGACAGAGAGATAGAAACTAGCAACCCCTGTACAGGAATGTGGTATTAAATTCTTCTGTTATCTAGAGAGTGGGCGAGTTCAGCTCAAACAGCCTTAGATCTTCCAGGCATGAATAAATTAGAAATTTTGAGTGGAATCAAGTATTAATTGCATTCTTTGGTGTGCATGTGTTCTTTTACAAAATGTATTACTTAACCTTTCACCTACTATCCTGGAATTCCACTTAATCAAATATTTCATACTATGTGTGCACCACCTAATGGTAAGTCGGAGTAATTTTACCCGGCGAGTTTGCTTTGCTCCAATTTCTCTCCCTTTTGTGCTTTGAAATAGGTACTCTGCTATGATTCTGATGTGCTAATTGGTGTGATTCCGCCGTAAGTGCATAGAATTAAGGCAGGGAAAGTCCTGGTTTCAAGGGGACTGGCCTCAAACAACCCTAAGTTGTACAATAGGCCACAGAAGATGCTGAGCTGAATAGAATCAGCAGTGAAGACAGCGCTGCTGCTGCTGCTGCTGCTGTGTGAGTGTGTGTGTGTGTGTGTGTGTATCATAGACTTATAGAATTGTGGAGTTGGAAGGCACCCCAATCTAGTGTGCCCCTGGAAATATGACCATAAAACCTTCACACACACACCCCTTATTCTATTTAGCAGCATCAAACATGAAAGAAAAGGAAATGCTCAGAGTGTACTTCAT
>OFHU01004647.1:0-58593 GCA_900245905.1 Lacerta viridis
ACACCACAGTCTTTGCTGTTCCTCATTTTGAGGAATCTGAACTCTTGGTAAGTGCCTGGAACCCCTGGGATCTCACATTACTTGGAGATTGGGGTGGTGTGCAATGGTAAAAATGGCAGCCTCCTGGTGATGAGTGTTTTTTTTTTTTTTTTGCAGAGAATTAGTGCCAGCGCCTTCTGTCAGGAGTTTGGGTGTAACCTTCGACGCCTCTCTTTCCATGGAGGCAGGTTGCAGCCACAGCAAAGGTGGCATTTTTCCATCTCCGCCGTATTAAGCAGTTGGCCCCCTACCTCTCTCGCCCTGATCTGGCCACAGTGATCCATGCGACGGTCACCTCCAGACTTGATTATTGTAACTCGCTCTACGCGGGGCTGCCCCTGAAGCTGACCCAGAAACTCCAGCGGGTGCAGAATGCCGCGGCGAGGCTCCTCACGGGTCTTTGCCGCGGGACCACATTCATCCAGTGCTCTACCAGCTGCACTGGCTCCCGGTGGAGTACAGGGTCAGGTTTAAGGTGCTGGTTTTGACCTTTAAAGCCCTATGCGGCTTAGGACCCTCGTACCTAAGGGACCGCCTCTCCTGGTATGTCCCGTGTAGGACCTTAAGGTCCTCAAATAATAATCTTTTGGAGGTCCCGAGCAACAAAGATGCTAGGTTGGCCTCAACTAGGGCCAGGGCTTTCTCGTATTGGCACCGACTTGGTGGAACAGTCTATCACAAGAGACCAGGGCCCTGCGGGATTTGGCATCTTTCCGCAGGGCCTGCAAGACGGAGCTGTTCCACCTGGCCTTTGGGTTGGTTTCTGTTTGATTTATGCTTCATTCTTTTATTGGTGGGCTATTTGAAATGAGACTGCAGTTTTAATTTTGAATTTTTAAATTTGTATTTTAATCTGTATTTTAAATTGATTGTTTTTATGTTTTTGCTGTGATTTTAATTAGTGTTAGCCTCCCTGAGCCCGGTTTTTGGCTGGGAAGGGCGGGGTATAAATAAATTTTATTATTATTATTATTATTATTATTATTATTATTATTTGCCACCCCCCACCCCCCGGAATGGTGACATCTGCCTGAGTGCCAATCAACAATTGGGGAAGTGTTGCTGCTGACTGGCAGTGCCTAAGTCCTGGTTTCAGTGGGGTCTGTTAGGATACATGTACCCTGGCACTCACCAGGTGCTGCCACTGGGTCTGGATTACAAGTAACCTGGTTGAGACCCTGGAGAGCTAAAGTTAGCAGGGGCCAGACCAGATAGTACTTACCTCCCAGTCCAACCCAGTCACTTGCACAGAGGGGAGTGCAAGTGAGCCAGTCTCTAGAGATGGAATACTTGCAGATAGCAATGTGTATTGGCCAAAACAGGGCTGCTGATATTCTGGTGTTACTGGTGGTGGGGGTCAGGAAATGGTCCTTTTGATTGTCTCTGTGTGCAAGTTCCATTCTGCTGGTAATGACTGTGGAGTAAGAGCTGCCTTGCTGGATAGGGGGTTAAGTTTCATGGGATGCAACAAAGAGTGGGTAGAACTGAGTGAGATGGACCAGTGGGAGTATAAGGCAGTGCCATATATTTTGTTCCAGTAGCTCACCATATAATGCTAGAATTCTGCACACATTGATTAGAGGAAAATTTCATGCATGTGTACAGAGGCTTAAACCAGTGTTGTTTGTCTTGGCATTAAGAGTTCCACTTAACAGAAAGAGCTACTCTTATATGGTTAATATTGATTCAGACCCAAAGGGATGAATATGTAACTCATCTGAAGATGTTATGAGGTTAGTGTTTATATGCACAGGAAGAATAATTAATTCCAGGAAATGGAACATAAAAGATCAGGGATGAGTCAGGCTGCATTGTGAAGCATACTTAGCTGGGAGTAGCAAGCAGAGTTTGATGAGGACTGTCAAGGAAGCTGTCAGTAGCAAGAAGACCTTGTGCCTGTCCAGGAACTCTTGTATTGCATGGTTATTTGTGGTCATGAAGCTTTTGAGAGGGCCATATGCAGTTACACTTCCAGTTACACTATGTCTGCAAAAGTTTTGCAGTCAGTTACACTGCTTTCATTTCCAATCGGTGCATATCATGTAACTTCCTGCTGAAACCCTGTAACTTTTTGCACCATCAATTTGCGGTGGGGGGCATGGCAGAACAGAAAATGGCTGCCACATCTGGGGGGGGGAAGTAGGAAAAAAGACAGGACCACAAAATGGTGCAGTCAAACTTAACACCAGCTGCCCCATTAATAGAGGAAAAGGCACGTGCACCCCCCCGCACTTGCTCACACAGAGAGAAACTCTTTCTACCTCAGGAACATATGTTCAGGAATAATGAGAAGGTGGGTGTCTAATTCTGCTATCCAAAGAAGTATGTGCCTATTTAATGTGATGTGTTAATGTATAGGAGATGTTGATCCACAAGAGCAAACAGCCTGTCACGGACTTCTGAGGGGATATTTGCTGAGCCCTTCCATGGAGGTAATGGCTGGCACACTAGTGTCCACAGAGGCCAGCCATGTTAGCAACCCCGTCACATAAGCATAGTTTAGCGAACAAACTTCTGGCTCTCCTCTTCCCTCCTACATCACAGCCATAAAGAGCAGATCAGAGGCATCTGCTTTAGTTTTCAGCTAACTACAGCTGAAAGTTTGTTAGAACCAAGACATACAGTGGTTAGTTTTAGCTCCAGTTTGTCCAAGTATGACAAACTTCAGATCACAGTTTTTGATCTTGGCCTGTTTGAATGCATCATTGTTACCTGAAGATTCAGTAAATTTGTAGTAGAAACTAAGAAAGAAAGAAAAAAGAAAAGGAAAGGAAAGGAAAAAGGAAGGAAGTAAGTCTGTTTTCCAGCAACATTGGAGAAGAAGGTTGGGTGTGCATTGAATCAGGCCATTAGCTATCCAAACATTACCAATTATACAACAATTAAAAATGGGAAGGTAAAAAGAGCCAACAAGATCTCTTGCTGAGATGAAATAACAAAATCCTTGCAAATTCCACAAGCAGGGCAAAAATAAAAATGTTTTCATAATTCATCAGAAAACCCACTGCTTCACAAGTAGGGGGCCACATCTGAAAAGGCCCTGTCCTGTGTCCTTGCTCAGAAAAATTATGAAGGTAACCTCAGTGAGCAAGCAGGTTGATGTAGGTGAAAAAAAAAAGTCTCGGGTAACCTGTTAACAAATTGCATATGATAGTAAGAGCCAGTGTGGTGTAGTTGTTAAATGGTTAAGTGGTTAAATGTTGTTGTTCAGTCGTTCAGTCGTGTCCGACTCTTCATGACCCCATGGACCAGAGCACGCCAGGCACTCCTGTCTTCCACTGCCTCCTGCAGTTTGGTCAGACTCATGTTGGTAGCTTCGAGAACACTGTCCAACCATCTCGTCCTCTGTCGTCCCCTTCTCCTTGTGCCCTCCATCTTTCCCAACATCAGGGTCTTTTCCAGGGAGTCTTCTCTTCTCATGAGGTGGCCAAAGTACTGGAGCCTCAACTTCAGGATCTGTCCTTCCAGTGAGCACTCAGGGCTGATTTCTTTAAGGATGGATAAGTTTGATCTTTTGCAGTCCATGGGACTCTCAAGAGTCTCCTCCAGCACCATAATTCAAAAGCATCAATTCTTCGGCGATCAGTCTTCTTTATGGTTCAGCTCTCACTTCCATTCATCACTATTGGGAAAACCATAGCTTTAACTATACGGATCCCTATTTACCCATGAACTCACTGGGTGACCTTGGGACAATCACTGTATCTCAGTCTAACCTACCTTACAGGTACAGGTAGGTAGCCGTGTTGGTCTGCCATAGTCAAAACAAAATAAAAAATAAAAAAATTCCTTCCAGTAGCACCTTAGAGACCAACTAAGTTTGTTCTTGGTATGAGCTTTCGTGTGCATGCACACTTCTTCAGATACACTGAAACAAGTCACCAGACCTTCAGTGTATCTGAAGAAGTGTGCATGCACACGAAAGCTCATACAAGAACAAACTTAGTTGGTCTCTAAGGTGCTACTGGAAGGATTTATTTTTTATTTAGTTTTGACTACCTTACAGGGTTGGTGTGAGAAAAATTTAGGGGAAGTGTACCATATATATAATATCAGCCCCAACCAGTATTGCCAGTTGCATAAGCCTTCATCAGTACTTTGAACTGGATCCAGAAATGAGCCTGCAACCAGTGTTAATGTACATGAGGCCGTGCATACTTTATCTGTGGCTTCTATTTCTTGCACTCAGCACAGAACCAAGGTTGAACAAATAGAAATAAAGGGTTGGCTTTTTTTTTAAATAGAAAACTATTATCCCATTCTGATACATTTTTATTTTTACAAGTCCAGGAGTTCCGATACACAAACTCTGTTCCACAGGCATCCGAATGAACAGTGCTCATGTGTGCAAAACCTTCATGAACGCAACTGGGTTTGCATTGATTCCCTGCTCAAAATCCATATTTTCCTGCAATATGCACCAGAAATAACTGTCACTGTTTGGGTAAATTAAAAACACAAAACAAACACAAAACTCAAAGACCTAGAACTTAAAGATTTAAGAGTGGATAAAGACCTGCCATGCTAAATGGTTGGCAATGGGCAGGCATGATGATTTATTAATGGTACGATGTGTTACTTAACAAGGGAGAAGAAAAGGAAGAAGAAGAAGAAAGACCTCATGAAACTATTGTTTAATGTAGTTCGAGAGGGAAGTTCAACAGGAATTTCTACCCCAAGAGGAAGGTGTGTTGTTTTATGGGGAATACAAATATGGTTCAGCACAGTCAGGGCAAAGGAAACAGGAAGCTGGCTAGAAAAAACTCTGATACAATCTGTCACGGAGAAGTGTGAGGACATACAGTCGCTTATCAGTGATGTGCTTTTAAATTCCACAAGCCTTTGCAGACACTACTTGCACGAGACACGGTAGTCTTTTGTGAAAGGAAAAGTAGGATATGAATAATTTCCCATGGTGACTGCAAAAGGTGGGTTAAATACATTTAGGCTGATGAAAAACTGTTTTTATATGCACACCTTCAACTTCAGGATGGGTGAACCTGTCAATTTCAGTTTCTCATCTTTCCACATAAGTTTGCTGTTTCATTCATTCATTCATTCATTCATTTTATTGGAAAGTCATCATGAGGATTCATTAGCATCTTAGTGCAAATTTCTCCTGATATATATACAGACTTGAATGCAATGTTTAATAACATACATATGTTTCTGAAGCCCTTTCCCCTAATATAATGCATTTTTGTATGTTATTTTCACTAATATATGCACACTTTTACTTTGTATGCACAATTTTATACACACTGCTGGAGAGCTGCATTGCAAAATTAGGAGACGTGCAAATTTTGAAGGTTCGCTGTGTTCTAGTTCACATATAGTTTCAGAAAGTGTGAATCAGGTAGGTTCACTTTTAAAAGCAAACTTAATCTATTTTCTCCCCATCCCTACAAGTGAAACAGAGCCTTCTCTCTAATCCTCACCCAGATCCACTAGAATTCGAAATGAACCAGGAGCCAATGTAGTTCAAAATTTATGGAAGCATTGCACTCAAAACTAACCAGGCCCGTGGTATTATCTTGGAGGCAACATTTGGCACCAGTTATAGCTACTGAACACTCTTCAAAGATCACTCATTATAGGATGTGTTGCCTTACAATATTTTTCATTCTTTGGCCTTACGATGAGGTTGGACTGCATCTCCCAAAATTCCCAGGCACTTAGCCAATGCCCAGGGCCAATGGGAATTGTAGTTCAGCAGTATCTGGGGACCCAGGGTTGAGGAACAATAACTTGGAATATTCCCTAGAAACTACTGACATACGCTGTAGTTCCATAGTCAACACAGGGGGGTTCCTCAGAAGACTAACACCAATAGCATTTCCTATAAGCTTAAAATTTGACAAATGCTGGATTACAACCACCAATAAACCATACTGTAGCTGTAGCATCTCAGTGTCTTCCTGCAACAATATGAAGATACCAGTTCTGTTTCCCCCAACAATCATTTCAAAATAGCAAGTACAACTTGACAACGCCCTGAAGGCTGCAAAATCATTTTGTTTTCGCTTCCTTTTCCTTAGTGAAAAACATATTCTTGGTTTTAAAAGTGCTGCCTCTGGCTTTGCATATGACTATGTTTTGTGTCAATCCAAACTCTACAATTCATTTGAATCTAAAACTCTTTTAAAGGGGAGAGAGGAAGTGGGAGCTTTTGGATGAGCAAAAAAGGGGAAAGGATCAGAAAATTTTCACTGAAGCAGCGTGGGCAGCTTTTCCAGATGGTTGAATTGCACACCATACCAGTTGCATCTGTGGGAAGGAATCATTCCTACTGTTTATTATGTTCAGGCGATGAGAGCTGTTGTTTATGTAGCCAAAGCAGTACCACATCTATTTGTTTATTTATATCCCACTTTTCCCCTCTAAGGAGCTCGAGGTGCCATGCATAGTTTCCCCTCTCCTCATTTAATCCTCACAAGAACCTTGCACGGTAGGTTAGGATGGGAATCAGGGACTGGCCAAAGCTCACCCACCATGTTTGATGGCTGAGTGGAGATTTGAACCCAAGTGACCCTGTCCTAGTGAGATGCTCTTCCCAAAATTCCCCACTGGTTGTCATGGGCACAAGATGAACTCCTTAGCACGGATGAACAAACTTCTCAATCTCCACGTCAGTTTGTTGTTGTTGTTGTGATGATGATGATGATTTAAGTCCTCATGAAAATTCAACAGCAGTTTTCTGCGAGTTTCTCCCAACATCCACATGTTTGCATGCAATATTGCTTAATATACACTTTCTTGCAGAGCAATTGCCCCCTAACAAGATGTGTTCAGGGCCAGAGAACTGAACTGCACAAAAATTCGAAGGATGGCTGTGTATTGGTTCTTGTATTGTTTGGGAAAGTGCAAATCATGTAGGTTCACCTTTAACTACAACTGAACTGAGTTTCTCCCTCATCCCTACTCTTAACCATGGGAAAGGGGCTGTGATATTGACCCACCATATTCACACACATCACTGCTCATACCAGGAGCTGTGGGAGGGAAGTAAGTAAGTAAGTAAGTAAGTAAGTAAGTAAGCGGATTGCTCTTGTAAACATGTTGAGGCATATATTATTTTTATAAGACTACACACACACGCACACACACACACACACACAGAGAGAGAGAGAGAGAGAGAATGAGGCCTACTCACTCTTCTCATTACAACCATCCGCTAAACTGGTCATTGGCTATGATAGGGCTCTTCCAATGTATGTATAGGAATACCACTTTCACGGTCACATCCCTGAAATAACACAATCAAACAATAGAAGCCGATGATCTTTGTTGACAATGGAAAGAGAACAGCATAGTGAGATTTTCCAGAACATAAAACGTTCCTAAATCACCATCTCTGTATCATCCAAGGTCATGAGTGTGCGTGGCTGAAAGCATCTGTGTAGCTGTTGGAATGATGGGTTCACCTAAGGGCCAAACGACATGGTCAGCAACAGAGCTGTTTGGTAGGAACATGTGGTTTGGACCAAAGTCCCACATTAACAGGATTGGACCTTAAGCCTACAGTCAACTGTGCAGTAGCTGCTTCAGAAGGGATAAAGCCTGCCCATTTTCAGACAAAGTCATGGAAGGATTTTTGTGCCCACATTAACAGGATTGGACCTTAAGCCTACAGTCAACTGTGCAGTAGCTGCTTCAGAAGGGATAAAGCCAGCCCATTTTCAGACAAAGTCATGGAAGGATTTTTGTGCCAGGTGCCTTTAACATAATTACTACATATGTCAATAATTACTACATTTGTCAATAAATATATCTATTTAATCTCTATATATCTAATTTATAGATGTGTGTATGTGTGCATATATCTAATTTATAGGTGTGCACACACATTTATCTGATTAGTAGAAGCAGATAAAATAGGCAATAACAGCTGCCCCATCTGAAGGGATGAAGATGATGATGATGATGATGATGATAATAATAATAATTTATACCCTGCCCACTTGGCTGGGTTTCCCCAGCCACTCTGGGCAGCTTCCAACAAAATATTAAAATACAATAGTCATCAAACATTAAAAGCTTCCCTAAACAGAGAGAAGCTAGAGAGTTCCAGAAAAACATCTACTTCTGCTTCATTGACTACGCAAAAGCATTTGACTGTGTCGACCACAGCAAACTATGGCAAGTTCTTAAAGAAATGGGAGTGCCTGATCACCTCATCTGTCTCCTGAGAAATCTCTATGTGGGACAAGAAGCTACAGTTAGAACTGGATATGGAACAACTGATTGGTTCAAAATTGGGAAAGGAGTACGACAAGGCTGTATATTGTCTCCCTGCTTATTTAACTTATATGCAGAATTCATCATGCGAAAGGCTGGACTGGATGAATCCCAAAGAATTAAGATTGCCGGAAGAAATATCAACAACCTCAGATATGCTGATGACACAACCTTGATGGCAGAAAGTGAGGAGGAATTAAAGAACCTTTTAATGAGGGTGAAAGAGGAGAACGCAAAATATGGTCTGAAGCTCAACATCAAAAAAACTAAGATCATGGCCACTGGTCCCATCACCTCCTGGCAAATAGAAGGGGAAGAAATGGAGGCAGTGAGAGATTTTACTTTCTTGGGTTCCATGATCACTGCAGATGGTGACAGCAGTCACAAATTAGAAGACGCCTGCTTCTTGGGAGAAAAGCAATGACAAACCTAGACAGCATCTTAAAAAGCAGAGACATCACCTTGCCGACAAAGGTCTATAGTTAAAGCTATGGTTTTCCCAGTAGTGATGTATGGAAGTGAGAGCTGGACCATAAAGAAGCTGATCGCCGAAGAATTGATGCTTTTGAATTATGGTGCTGGAGGAGACTCTTGAGAGTCCCATGGACTGCAAAAAGTCAAAATCCATCCTTAAAGAAATCAGCCCTGAGTGCTCACTGGAAGGACAGATCCTGAAGTTGAGGCTCCAGTACTTTGGCCACCTCATGAGAAGAGAAGACTCCCTGGAAAAGACCCTGATGTTGGGAAAGATGGAGGGCACAAGGAGAAGGGGACGACAGAGGAGATGGTTGGACAGTGTTCTCGAAGCTACCAACATGAGTTTGACCAAACTGCGGGAGGCAGTGGAAGACAGGAGTGCCTGGCGTGCTCTGGTCCATGGGGCCACAAAGAGTCAGACACAACTGAATGACTAAACAACAACAACAAAGAAAACACCACCACACTTTACCACAAATGTGGTCAGCATTCTTGCTCCTAAGAGAACGAACTAGTAAACAGCCACAGTTAAAAGCTACAGGCAGACAGTCATGAAACACTATGTGAACAAGTGCTTCCTTTCGACTGTCCCAGATCTTCCACAATTTCAGTTCATTAGAAGATGCTTGGTTGCTTTAGTATTATGGGAGAGCAGGAAAAAGGGCAGTATTCTTCCCCACTTTAGGTGATCCCGATGCCCTATTGTCAAGCGAGTCAAAGCTGGTTTTGGCAGGCATTCTCATTTTTTTTAATTTGTTTTTTAAACTCAGTTTAATAAACAAGAATAATGTTATACAAATAAGTATACCAAGTTTTCTCATATCATTTGTATATCACAAAATAGCATATAATAAATGTGGATAAATATCTATAACGTATGTTTCATAATTTCAGACGTCTCTTGAAGAGCTTTTCATGCTGACAGGTCTTTGTAGCTTTCTTAAAATAAAATAAAAATGAGCTGGGCACAATAATGATTTCTTGTATTGCTTTAGTATTTTGTGTCTTTCCACTGTATACTGCCCTCTGTTTTTATGATATGGTGGTATACAAACAAACCAAACCAAACCAAACCAAACCAAACCAAACCAAACCAAATTTCTCCTCCATCCCATCTCTAAAGCTAATTTTTCATGGTTAATCTATTGTGGCTGCCATATGTGTACTAAAGCCTTCTTCACGCAGCACATGGTTAAACTATGGAACTCATTGTCACAGGATGTCGTGAGGGTCACCAGCTTGGATGGCTTTAAAAGAGGATTTGCCAGATCTGCAGATGGCCAGGCTATGAGTGCCTACCAGCCACAATGGCTATGTCCCGCCAGTAGCATTGTTGGAAATTGCAGGAGGGCAGAGGGCTGCTGCGTTTACATCCAGCTTGCAAACTACTTATGGGCACCTGGTTGGCCACTGTGGCACTAGGAAGCTGAAGTACATGTGCCATTGGCTTGATCCTTCAGGGCTCTTGTTATGTTCTTAAAGAGGAGGAAGCTGAGAGCCAGTGCCACCTACTGAACATTATGCAAGTAAGTCAGCTGGCAAGTATGGACTGGCTAAGCTAGGTAGGGTAGTGCCCCATTCATCCCAATGGCGCAACCTCCACCCAAATGCTTAAGAAAGCCTGTGCACAAGCTGCTATGCATGCTCTTAAGGGGGGGGGGTGGCACTAAGCTGCACACCTGCAGTTCCCTGGACCCCAGCCCATTCATGGTTTTAAATGTGTGATTTCAATTAACTTTTACTCATTTGGGAATAATAAATGTCTTCTGGTTTGCTTTAAAAATACCTCCCCCAAACCTGGCACATTAAAAGAAATGTCAGCAAACTTACCTTTTGATAACAGACCTGCTTATTTATATAGCAGAAGTAACAATGTATTGCTCTGTAAAATGTGCTCGGCAGGGTGAAATCTCATTGTGTTTCCATGATCACCTAAACAAAATAGTTCTAACAAGGTCCTGAGAAAGAAAGGAGAGGAAGTAGGGAAAATGCCGAAAACAAGCTGGCAGGAAGCAGTCGCCGTCACTTTCTAGGGTCTGCAAGCTGGATCAACAAGGAGGGGAAGGGAAAAAAGTAGTCCAGAGGTACATTGAAGCATCTTGTGTTCATCTCAACAGATGCACAGATGGCACAACGGAGGACCAAACCAGATAGTCGGGAGGAGGCCCCGGTCCTTGTACATAAGGGGTGTGGAACCTCAAGCCTAGGGGCAAATGAGGCCCTCCAACCCTCTGTGCCTGGCCCTCAGCAGTCTCCCTTGGCCACTCACCTCTCCCCAGGCATCACCCCTTGCTTTATGCCAAGCTGGAATGTGTGTTTTTGTACTGTGATAATGTTCACTGTGTGACCATAGGAGGGAACCACATGCACCACCTTGACCTCATTGGAGGAAAGGTGGGGCATAAATGTAATAGTTAATAAATGCAACTGAGAATTGGTGCCTGAGCTTGCACGATTTCCTCTTCCCTCCCCTCCCTTTCCCCCTTGTGTCGTGTCCTTTTGGCTCATAAGGCTTTCGGCCAGGATTTTCATGTCCCCCCCCCTTCTGTGCTCAGCAGTTAGTACATTTTAAACTGCTTATAAATTGTAAATCATAAGAATAATGCATTGCTGCATATGCATGTGTGCATGTGTGAGCACCCTCTCTTGGTCCCATGCAGTCCAGATTTCAGAGGTTATTTCCTATCAGAGGGAGGGAGCAGGTGGTGGCACACGGGCACCTAAGGGGAGACGGTGAAGATGTCGGATTTCCGTCTTGGTTAAAACAAACAAAGAAATAAATCTCAATATTTTCTGCCAACCACAGACATAAAGGGCTAGAAGAAGAGAGCCAGTGTGGTGTAATGGTTGGAGTGCTGGACTAGTATCTGAGAGATCAGAGTTCAAATCCTAACTCAGCCTGGAAGCTTGCTAGGTGACCTTGGGCCAGACACTGTCTCTCAGCTAACCTGCCTCTCAGGATAAAATAGGGGTGGGGTGGGGGGCAGATGAGGGAAAGCCATGCAAACCATCTTGAAGTCCTGGAATGAAAGAGGGCATATAAATATAAGAAGTATAAATAAAATAAATATGCCAGCAGGGAGAAACAAATTTGGCAGCAGTGTTAATATATACGCAGGTGGTGCTGTGGGTTAAACCACAGAGCCTAGGGCTTGCCGATCAGAAGGTCGGCAGTTCGAATCCCCGTGATGGGGTGAGCTCCCGTTGCTCGGTCCCAGCTCCTGCCAACCTAGCAGTTCAAAAGCATGTCAAGTGCAAGTAGATAAATAGGTACCGCTCCGGCAGGAAGGTAAACGGCGTTTCCATGCACTGCTCTGGTTTGCCAGAAGCGGCTTAGTCATGCTGGCCACATGACCTGGAAGCTGTACGCCGGCTCCCTCGGCCAGTAAAGCGAGATGAGCACCGCAACCCCAGAGTCGTCCGCGACTGGACCTCAAGGGTCCCTTTACTTTACCAACACACACACACACACACACACACACTTTTTATTAAAGATTTTATTGAACAAACAAATAAACAAGGAAAAGATTCATGGAGTCTTTTTCATAGTTCATTTACATTTGGTATGAGACACGATTGTCATAGACATCATATGGTTGGGGAAAAGAGAGTGGAAAAGAGGGGGCAGGAGAGAGATGGGGGATAATGATATTTCATTCTATTTCATAGTGTTTGTGCAGGGGTTTTGTGTCAGCATCACGTGGGTAGGTCCTTTATATATTTACTTATTTTTATTCTGTAGAGTGTTGCACAAAAGCTAGCTGCTGCTACGTCCCCTGCCTCAAGGTCCCTGTGTTGACCTTGAGGAGGACTCTGATTTGGTTGATGCACCATCCAGCAGCTCAAGGGCAAGGCCTCTTGATGCGCCCACTTCTATACCACCCTAAACTCAATACATGGCTCTCCCATCATCCTTGGGGCCTGAAGATGTTTCCTGAATTTTGCAATGCAGTTCTTTAGCCAGGTAATTTGTACAAAAATGCATCTATGCAGGTCAAGTGTGCCTCAAAATACACTTATTAGTGAAAATAACACAAAAATCATTGTATTATGTAACACAGCTTGCAAGAACGTGCATATTTGGCAACAATCGCATTAAAATGTGTATATTAGGTGAAATCCACACTAAAATACTGATGAATTTTCACGATAACTTAAAAAAACAACAACAACCACAGACTAATGTAGAGAACTGAACTTAGGAATGGGAAAATGGGAAACTGAATTTAAGATTGGAAAAACTGAAAAACCAAATATGCCAACTCTTCTCATGGTTTCAATGCTTTGCTAAGGTCTCAGAGGGTCATTAAATTACAGGTGAAACTAAAGGAAGGAAATGGAGATGCCTACATTTCTAACAATGTAGTGAATAAAGGAGACAAGAAAGAGGATACTAATTTCCAAAGAAAAAGGGTGATAACTGCCATTTCCTTCCCCTCTGGTATTTAGTATTCTGAAAGGCACCCTGAACTCCCCACACATGCAGACAATGAATTATTAGTATACAGAATGTCTGGACAATTTTACCTTGAATGGTGGGAATGCTTACAGCACAATCTACAGATAAGTAACATTCTGATGGAGCAAATTTGCAATTCATGAGAAGTGGTGTTAGTTTTGGCAATTTGAAATGCTATATCCTGCAGAGAAAATGAAAAAAGGAGAACTGATGGTGCCAGTGCTAGTCTATGGCTGGACCATGAATTAAGCATAGCTATTTCTATTATTGTATGACTCAAATAGCACCATCCATGTACATTATTTCATCTGAAACTTGAGCTACAATTAGGACTGAAAAGTTTAGGTGATTAATTTTTTTCAAATCCAATTAAACCTTTTGACTGATTAAAATTATGCCCCTGATTGATTGGGCAGCCATTTAAAAAATGAATTTTTAATACATGGGTGGGAGCAATAATACATCCCCAGTACTAAATTACTCTTGGGACCCAATAATACATTCCCAGTACTAAATTACTCTTGGGACCCAATAATACATTCCCAGTACTAAATTACTCTTGGGTCTAACCTTTTAGGGATTTCTAGTTTGTTGGACTCCATGTCCTCTTTGACACATAGAGTGACACCACCTTCAATCCTGTATCAATATTGTGGTGACTTAGAACCGCAAATACTTCCTTTTGTGTGAGATGTGTTTTTATATATTGAGTGCATGTTCAACTAACAAAAATCATTTTCTCAATAGATGGGGTGAGGTCTTTGAAGGCAAGGAAGTCTTGCAAGTGAGCTTGCTCTGCCTTGTCTGCAAAAGTTGGGTGGGAGGGGCATGACAACTGTTGGGGCATCTTCATTGCTTCTGTTCAATTCTGAGTCTCTTTGCCTTGCATATGTACCTTCAAATCATTGACTTCTGGGTGCAGTGCCAGCTTCTGGACCTGAAATATTATTAACCCAAATGAAGATATATTCCTTACTCTCAAGTAAAAGTCACTGCTGTTGCATTTTTGGATGGGAGCATGAGAGCTATGTGGAAGATGGGATGGACTTCTCTTCTGTTGCTCCAAGGGCAGGATTAGAACTAATGGATGTCAGTTACAGGGGTAGCTTCTTTTCAGGGAAACATTAGGATAAATGTCCTATACTTTTTGAGCTACTAAATAGCTCACCCCCCTCCCAACTGGTATTGCTTAATCTTCTTATGGAGGAGAATACAGATTTGCCTAACAGAGCATTAATAGGTTAGTGAACACAGGAAAACAGGAAACTACTTTATTAGACTATTCATAGAATCATAGAATTGTAGAGTTGGACGGGACCCTGGGGGCCACCTGGTCCAATCCTCTGCAATGCAGGAATCTCAACTAAATCACACATGAAAAATGATTATCCAACCACAGAGACATTCACATTCCAGCATAGACAAGGAGAAGGACCACAGCCATTAGTTTGGTAGGCAGGATACGCACAGACCGAAGTGGGGCAAAGTGCTTTCTGAAACTTTGGGTAACTTAACTCAGTATTGTCTACATGGACTGGCAGGAGCTCTCTAGTGTTTCAGACCAGGATCCTTCCTAGGCCAAACTGAAGATGTCAAGGATTGAAACTGGGACCTTCTGCATGCAAAGCAGATGCTACACCACAGTGTTATGACCCTTCCAGAGGTGGCAAGAGTTACTATAGCTCAGTTTGGAAGGCATCTGGTTGACCACAGTGAGAACAGGAGATGCTGGACTAGATGAGCCATAGTCTTGATCTAGCAGGGCTCCTCTTATCCTTTTTTGGGAAGCTATAGTTGTTCCCTGCATTGCAAGCCCTACATTGAGCACAGGAGGTTGCATCAGATGGCTTCTAAAGATCTTTTCAATTCCAAATATTCTATGATGGTGAGAATGTTGTCTAGAGTCTTCTCTATTTCACTTCATCATTCATGGGCAGCAAAATCAATGGGCAGTGGGAGCATATTTTCAGGTGGTAGGGGAGGTTATAGAAGCAGGAGCCGGCAAGGTGACCACATTTAAAAACACAAACTGGAAAATGGTGAGGCAAGCAGGTGACCCTCAGGAAATCCTCTCCTTGTCACCACTGCCATCAATTCAAAACCAGTGTAAAACAGGAGTGAGGCACCTCAAGCCTGAGGATGAAATGTGTGCCCCCCCTTCCCGGCCTCTATGTATGACTCTCCCCAAGCCACACACCTTCTCTCCAGACCAACTGACCAGCCCTCCTTCATATGCACCTTAGTCACACCCATACCTTAAACACATTTTAAACACATAGGTAAAGGTAAAGGTACTCCTGACCATTAGGTCCAGTCGCAGACAACTCTGGGGTTGTGGCACTCATCTTGCTCTATAGGCTGAGGGAGCTGGCGTTTGTCCGCAGACAGCTTTCTGGGTCATGTGGCCAGCATGACTAAGCTGCTTCTGGCGAAACCAGAGCAGTGCACGGAAATGCCGTTTACCTTCCCGCACTTTCAAACTGCTATGTTGGCAGGAGCTGGGAATGAGCAACGGGAGCTCATCCTGTCGCGGGGATTCAAACCTTCTGATTGGCAAGCCCTAGGCTCCCGCATCTCAACACATAGTTTCCCCCATATAATCCTGGGATTGTAGTGTGTTTAGGGTGCTGGGAACGGTAGCTTTGGGGGAAGCCATAGCTGTGAAAGTGCTTTAAATGTATGGTGTCGACATGACCCCTGAGTGTTTTTGGCTGGTTGGAATGGGTCTTTGAACTCTGGTGGTGCCTGGATGGAGGTTAAAGAGGTATGTGTGCAGTAAGAAACCTCCTGTAAAAAGGTTAAAATATGCATTCCCTACTTTTGTCTTTTGCCCCTCTAACCTGGCATGTGGCCCCTGGAAAGGAGTTCAGGGTGTTTCCTGGACCCTGCTATGAAATTTATATTTCCCACTGAACTTCTGGATATTCCAATCTCATCATATGCTGCTGGATAATAATAATAACAACAAGGGTTTGTTGAAGTCTAATTACCTTCTGAATTTGAATTACTTCTCCTAGAATCTGGAAGCGAAAACACTCTGCTGCTAGAATAATAGATTGGCTACGAAATCAGTGGGCTAGCTATTAATAACCACTGTTTATCTTCAGTAATGAGATCTCGTGATTAAACAGCCAGAGTGTGCAAAACCACTCTGCTCGCCTTCTTAGGGTGTATATTCTTTCACTGGAAACTTAAGCTGGCACACAAAAAACACAAAATGACCCTTTCCCTGTCAAGTTGTGGAGAAGAGAGAGAGAGAGAAGGGGCCATGCCCCCTAGGAGCACCTGAAAAAGGAGCGCATGTGTTTGCATATGCATTGATGGGTGCTGCTCTGAGCGGGAAGAGAAGGAGCATGCTGTACACTATTGATGCTACTAGAGTGCACCTGCACACTAGCATTCAATGTGGTTGCAAAGCAAACATGCCATAGGTTTATGTTCATCTCTAAAGACCAGTGCTTATATATACTAAAGAAGGCATTTACACTTCCCAGGAGACTGCTCTCTGTTGCTACCTCTGAGCAACACACACACACACACACACACACACACACCCCTCCCATTTTCTTGGCAGCAATGGGCTGTGTCCCTTTATAAATGACACAAAGCACCCACTTTTTGGTGCAAGAGACAGGAATGGATATAATGGATTTGCCTTCTATAGCAAGAGTAATGGTCTATCTCTAGCCCTGTCTAGGCTGCCTGAAACTCTCCAGTTGTCCCAAGTTGTCCCCATGCTTTTCTGTAGTCTAATTCAGGCTCCATTCAGGTTTCAGTAACTAACAGGTATATTGAATGGGTATGTACAACTTACAGGTAGGGTGCTTAAGACAGGTTTGCAGCAGGGTTTATTCTAACCAAAGGGGAAAGAGTGGGGGGAGTTGAGAGGCCAGTTTGCACTTGAGCAGGTAATTCAGATTTTAAAAGCAGATAAAAGGATAAATTTAATAACAACAGCATCCAATCCACTGGTCACGGGAAGCTTGGGCCAAACAATCTGACTCCACAAGACAATTCATGCTGTTTTATCTGTGGCAGAGGGAAGGGAATTCCACAGTACATGAGCAATGATGGAAAATATGTGAATGGAGCAGACATAGGCTTCTCAGATGAAAACTTTCAACTGAATTATTGGGGGGGGGAGGAGAGAAAAAGACTCGAGTATGAGAAGGGTTAAAACTGCCTCTCTGCTTTCACATACCAGGTGAGTGAATCTTAAGAGTGGGGGATATAACTCACTGGCACCTCCTTTGGCTCCAGCCTGCTGCTTGAACCATTTTTTTTGTTCCTTCAGAATACCCCACAACATCACAATGCCCTCAAAAATTCAGCCCTACTCCACAAATCAGCCAAAATGGGGCAAAGGCCAAAGCTCAGTGGTACAGCATCTGTATTTCATGCAGGTTATAGTCCTAGTTTCAATTTCTGGCACCTCTGGATAGAACTGGGTGTGTCTGCTGTCTGAAACCCTGGAGAGCTATTGCCAGTCATTGTGGACAATACTAAAGTAGATGGACCCATGGTCAGACTTGGTGTGAGGCAGCTTTCTGCTGTAGGGAAGGGCTGTAGCTTAGCGTACGAAGTGGGGGCCGGAGGGGGCGGTCCACCCCGGGTGCCACTCTGGGTGTGTGTGACAAGATGGCACCTGTCTCCCCCCCCCAGCTCTAGAGCAGCCGAGGGCGTGTGCAGCCAGTACGGGCTGCCGCTCTTGTGTGCCGTCCATACGGGCTGCCTCTCGCATGGCGACCGTACAGGCTGCTGCGCATGCACAGTTCGTACGGACATCGCATGCGTGACACCGGGCAGTTTGCCCCACCCCTCGGCATCCCGCCCTGGGTGCCGGAGAGGGTTCCTCCACCACTGTGCTGCTGAAGATCCCAGTTTTGGTCATTGGTCTCTCCGGGTGGAGCTGGGAGAGGCTTTGTGTCTAAAACCCTGGAACTGCAACTGCTGCCAGCGATAAGTAGGAAGTGCTAATAGCCCTTTCTCTTGAGAGGGATATCCTGCAGTTCCAGAACCATCCTAGTGTGGAGAACTAGCCCAAAGCCAGGACTAAGCAAGGTAGGGGTTAAATTTTGTGTCAGTTAGAACCCAAAGGGGCGGGCTCAGCCTGGGTATAAAAAACCCCTCCCTGTGGTCAGTTAGAGAGAGTTGGTGGGAGAAGTAAGTTGAGCAGAGAGTGAGTCAGGAGTGAGAGCTGGGTCTAAGAGTCTGAGGTGTAGCATTGGTGGAAGTTAGCAGCGAGGATAAACAGTTATTGTGAAACGTGTTGTTATTGTTAATTAGTTGACTGTTAGAGGTAATAGGCCGGTATCATCTAGCGGTAATAGGCCGGTATAGGACCATCTTTATAAGCTTATTGAACACCGTTTATTTATCAGAAACCACAAGCTTTTGTACACAATAAACAACTTCTTTATTCACATAAACCTCGTCTGTGGTAAATAAAGCAAGCAGGTTCCAGTTAGCAGTCTGGTGGGGTTGCAGCTGGGGACCGTTTGTCGATGGTGCAGCACCCATAGACCGTGAAATGTCCGGGGGATGCTGTGCAGGGTTGAAGTGCCCGCAACACCTGGCTTCTGATTGGATCCCAGAATGTCCTGGTTTTTTTTGGTCTGGTACTCAGGCACAAGTCAGCTGACTCCTGCGAGAGCTTGGGGCCAAAAAACCCACAAGCATTTTGATTTTGATCAGTACGACATTGGAGGGGATGCAATTGTTTGGTAGTTATAAGGCAGCTTCCTATTACTTTGCCATTTTCATTGCCCATGAATGGCTTATCTAAAACTGGGGCAGCCTTTTTTGGTCCATTGCAGGCTTAGATGAATCTGGCACCATCACATCTAAGTTTGGACCTAACTTCAGGACTTCTTCTTGGGGGTGTCCAAAGCACACAGCAAGTTTGTGATCTTGAGATCTGAGATGCTGCAAGCAAACTGTATTGCAGACCTGATCTTAAAAAGTAAGAGATGGAAGGGGGGGGGGCAGAACCCCATATCTCTGATCCAACCCAAACCTTTTCATTTTCTTTTTGAGAGGAGGATATTTTTATCCATTGCAGTACAGTGTGACATCTCTGGCAGCCTTGCACCTATTGTTCAGATTTTCAAAACCTTGTTCTCAGCTCCTTAGTGACTAATTTCGAAACTTCAGATATTACAGCATTTCTGTACATGATGTTCTTTTCCAGAGGTTTTCAGCCTCTGCTAGAAAGAGGCAAGGACATCTGAGCAAATGCCATGGAAGCTGGAGGGGAAGGCAAAAAATATATATAATAAAAATGAAGTAGAGAGAAAGGGGGGGGGAAAGGAATATTACCCAGTTTTAGAAGACGTAGCATGGAAATTAGCCTGGGAAGCTTCAGAGCAACCATCTTGAGGGCTTTCTGTCTCCCCACTTCTCCATATTCTTAAAAATTGACGGACCCAATTACATTTAAAAAAGTAAAAAATCTTAAGAGCTGAAACAGAACAAATTTGTCCCTCTGGGAAAAAACAACAACAGAAAACGCAAGCAACACACATCTAATGTCAAATGACAGCAATTGCTCACAGCTCTATGGACAAGGACTTTTATTTCTGAATGGTGGTGATGGTGGTAGTGGTGTGGTAGTATCATGTCACCCCCACACCCCAGCCTTAGGAAAGCAAACAGGATTCCATAAGTGACCAAGAGATAGACAAAAAGGTGTCAACAGTATGGTGGAGGGGAGTGGGGAAAAGGGAGGGGGGAGGAGGAGGAATACAACCCAGGAGAGAATTCAACCATATTAACATTGATCGACTTCCTGAAGTCAATTTTAGCATCCATTCAGAGAGAAGTTGATTAAGGGATGCAGTAATAGCCTCAGTTGACTTCGTTAGGATTAATCCAGAGTGTGTATCTTTTACAGATGTTAAAAATAACAACAACAGTATAGCAAGACTCTGGGGTGTTTGCTCAGAGACAGCAACCAATTCAATATAAACAACACACACACACACACACACACACACACACTAGAGTTGTTGTTGTGTTGTTGTTGTTGTTCAGTCGTTCAGTCGTGTCCGACTCTTCGTGCCCCCATGGACCAGAGCATGCCAGGCACCCCTATCCTCCACTGCCTCCCGTAGTTTCGCCAAACTCAGAGTAGTTGCATTAAAAGCAACCAGAAAGGGGGCGCTTCCTTATTTTTGTTTGTTTGTTTGTTTGCTTCAATTGTTAAACACCACATACTTTTATTTATTTATTTTTATTTTCAAGCATTTATGTACCACTTTTCAGCAGGTTGGAGGGGGAGGGAACTTTCCACCCCAAATTCAGTCACTTTGGAAGAGAGAGTAGGGATGGTGGTTCTCTTCTCCAACCTCTCTGCAGGGCAGGACGCCCCATGGGAGGCTGGGGAATGTTCTGATCAGTCAGTGAAGGAGGCTGAACAAGTTTGAGTGATCATGCCACACCCCATCATGAAAATCATGGTGAGTAAAACAGGGAAACCTATTGGGACCTCTTCATTGCTTCCGTCCAGTTCGGAACCTCTTGCCCTGTTCTTGAGCTTCTGGTTCATGACTCCTAAGCATTGTGTTTGCTGCCGAGCCTGTCCCATTGCTTCCCTGAATAAAGATCTGTGTCTTACTTCCAAGTAAGAGCACCTGTCTGCATGTCTTGGATGGAAGTCAGGAAATTGTCTTGCTCAACAGTGTTCTGTTGGCACAACACATTTCACCAGCAGAACAAGTATAGTGATAAATGACTTTGAGTTAGTGCCAACCGATGGAGTGAGAAGGGACCTTGGAGGTCATCAAGTCCAAACCACATGCCTTGAGTAGGACCTCAGTTCAGGGCATAACTACCACATCTCTGACGTCTGCACTCTGCTTAAATGCTGCCAGTGAAAGAGAGCTCACAACACTTCTCAAGGAAGTCTGCTCCCCAAATCTCTATAATAAATAGGCAATGAAGAAAGGAAGCAGGGACGTCTGACCTGCTATGAAAATGCCAGCTTTCAACAGCAAAGATGTGAAAGGTCACTTGTAAGTCAGGATTACCAAGAAGGCGAAGCTACAGCCTGCGGAACTTTTGAGGCAGTCAAGCTAAATGTCTTGGTTGGAGACTGGCTTATGGACCTCATATCCGAAGACTGGCAGAAAGGAGAATGGGCCTTGTTGCCAAGGTAACTTCTGGCATAACACCAGCATTAGCAAGCCCCCTGCCACTTGATCCACAGCAGAGCATTGATATGTGGATTAGAAGAGATTGCATGGCCAATCTTTAAAACAGCACAGTGTTCTCTATTTTGCCTTTAAAAATATTGTTGTGGCAACCTCGCCCTCGCCCCAAGTTGCTGCTCCGCTAAGCTCCCAATACATTTGAACAGGACTGATGCACCTGCAAAACTCTTCTGGACAATCAAGAAGCCTGGCTGTGAGAGCAGGAAAGAGAAATGATTAATGTTGCAAGTGAAATTCAAGCAAGGAAGGCAGAAACAGTACGTGTTATAAGCAGAACTGAAAATTTCAATCAATCAATCAATCAATCAATCAATCAATCAATCACTCACTTAGATAAGTGGTCCAAAAATCCCTTTAGGCTGCATTCTTACATCAAGGAGTAGGGGTGTGTGAATCTATCAATTTCAGTTTCTCATTTTTCCAATCTTATGTTCAGTTCTCCGCATTTTCATATCACATATCACTTCTCATGAAAATTCATCATTTTTGTTCACTTTTCTCCTAATATACACATTTTCAAATGCAACTTTGCCAACACAACATTCTCAAATTTGGCATCCAGTTTTGTAAGTTATTTGCTAAAATGTTTATGCACACTTTACCCCAATATATGCCTGGTTTGTACACATTATTTCTCTGGGAAAAATGAATTGCAGAATTCAAGGATGTGTTTGGGTTCATGTGTAAATAGATGGCCTCATCTTTAAATGTAGACTGAATAGAATCCCTCCCTCCAGATGTGGATTTAGGGGAGTGTGACCGGTGGGCGAGGAGCCAGGGGTGCTGTAGCGGATGCCACAATTATTATACAGAATGAGAGAGAGAGGCAGGAGCACCAAATTTTGGTGTTGCACAGGGCACCACTGATTTGAGACCCCAATGTCCACCCCTGCCCCATCTCTATTATAAACTATAATAGAATTAAAACAATGTAAAAAGAGATCTGCTAAAACACAGTCAAAATAAATGTCCAGTAGCACCTTAGAGACCAACTAAGTTTGTTCTGAGTATAAACTTTCGTGTGCATGCACACTTCTTCAGATACACAGTGTGCATGCACACAAAAGTTTATACCCAGAATAAACTTAGTTGGTCTCTAAGGTGCTACTGGACAATTTTTAAATTTATTTCTACTGCGTCAGACCAACACAGCTACCTACCTGAATGCTAAAATACAGATATTAAAAAGAGCACAGCACTCCTTAAAAGTCATTTCCTTAACAGAACAGTCAATTCCCCAAATCTGGGCAGAATAAAATAGTCTTGACTTGCTGGTGGAAGGACAACAAAGGGGGAGCCAGTCTAGCTTCTCTAGGGAGGGAGTTTGGGGAGCAGCCACCAAGAAGGCCCTCTGCTTCACTGATTGCCCAGCAGAAACCTGTATCCTTGGACTGTACCACAGCAGAATTAAACACCGGCCAATTCCCCCAGAGAGCTGGGTGTCTCCCATCAAGTGTAATACCATTCCAGCAGCAAGGGCCCAAATTGGAATTGATTGGAATCGTTGCATGATTGCTGTGTCAACCCTGCTTGCCTCCTCTCTATCAGTAATGTTGTGGCCTGATTTCTCTCCCTAAAATTTCTCTCTCTATGTTGTGTGTCTTTCCAACTGCACCACCTGCTGCAAACATGCACCTTTGGGAGAAAAGTGATACTGCATTCCGAAGGGAAATTGGGAGTGGGGGGGGGAGAGAAGGAATGGATTTTAGGGGGCAGCTAATTTGAAATGTTACACTTGAAGAGCCAAGTCACACAGGCTGATAATATATGCAGTTCTGTCCCAGGCTTGTTTACTTGGCTTTCAAAAATAGCCTGCTGAGATAGTACAGTTGGAGGAGAATTAATTTCAGTAAGAATAAGCATTTCAGTATATTAACCCCAGAACATCTCCACCCCTCGCCCCCCCCTCATTAATATAACACAGCAATTAAAACCAAACAAAGATACTTTAATTAAATTGAACAGGCAGCTATGGCATTTTTAAGTGTGCCTCTTCAACAGAGCTTTTTTTAAAGAAAGAGGTTAATGGTAAAAGTAGATCAATGAACCTTCTGCAAATGGGGGTCCATCTCTTGATGTCTGCAAGATGAAGGATGTGCTCAGCTCCTCCTGCTGAACTGACACCCAGAAACTGAAGAGGACAGGAAGGTAACCATCTATGTTGTGGGGAAATCTGCTTTACCTTTTTTCAAGAGGAAGAGACTTCCTCTCCACAAACTGCTTGTACCCCTACGTGAAGCCATAAGAAAAAGGTTCGGTACCAGTTTAAAGGCTGCTGTGACATCAGCAACCAAAAGACCAATCCCTTCCCTTTGCCTGCCAACTCTCTCGCTCTCTGCAAACTCTGCTGGCACAAAAAAAATCTATCAAACCCCTCCACCCTATTCTCTGCCCGCATCCTGTGATAACTCTCCATGCACACAAAAGCTCATACCAAGAACAAACTTAGTTGGTCTCTAAGGTGCTACTGGAAGGATTTTTTATTTTTTTTTTTTATTTGTTATAAATGGTAAGTGCAGAAACACCCTGTATTTGGGGAGGACGGGCAGTCCATATTATGACACACCAGTTTCTTGATTCTGGGGTTGACTTATCAAAGCAAAATGGTGCAAGGCCCCTTTGTCTTGGTTCAATGTTGTGACTCAGCCTGATTCGTGGTTCTGCATCAGTACAATGAAATGCCAAGGATGCTAAAATAACTGCAATGTCATTTATAACCTTTCAGCCTCATTTACTATGGCGAGTAAAATAACCATTGCTCATTGTGTTGTTTGGTGTTTTCTTTTTGTTGGCAGATGGGGGGCTGTTGCTGTTGTTGCTGATGGTATTTTCCATCCATTTTACATTTTGTTGTGCTTTATGTGGAAATTGTTCTGTTTGGTTTTGTATTTTTTTAATGTTTTGTTTATTGTTTATGACCACTTTTGTTATGTTGCAGTAATGCATTTTGTTCATGTTATAAGCCACCTTGAGCATTGTGTGAACAGTGGAAAGGCAGCATATAGTCGGAAGCTGTGTCCAGGCGAAAATCGCTGAAACGTCTGGGAAAATCCGGACAGTAAAGTCAATTTTGGTGAATTTCCTTAAACGTAGCTGGAAAATGTCATTTTTAAACACATATTTTGCAAAAAAAAGAGAAAGAGAAAGAAAAAAAAGTTCAACAACTTTGCCAAAAAAGGCTCAACAATTTCTGTGTCCAGTTTTTTACCTTTTGAAATATGCTAACTTTACCAGAGGCTATGATGAAAACAAAGGAAAACAAAACAAAACTCATAGCTCACAGTTTGGCACAATGGGTAGGAAACAAGCCAACCAAATGTAGTTATCATTACAGCAGTCTTGACAGCAACTGACAACCAATCAATTGCCTCAACAAAGAAACATGCAATAATACAAAAGTGTAAGATGCAGGCTTGATTCATACTTTTTGATATTTGTAAGCTAAAAAACAGTTGATTTTGAAGATGAACCAAACTTCCTTGCTTAATTGTGACTGATACATGAATGGGACATTTGAAAAGATAACATCTAAGGTCCCCAGTTTCTTCTGCTCCACAAAGAAACATAAATATGAAACAGGGGTAGCCAGTGTGGCACCCTCCAGTGTGGCACCCTTTAGATGGCACTGCATCAGTTACCTCTGAAATGGAGCATTTACTAATCAGAAAGCCAAAACAAATGTTGTCACTGAATTAAACCTCAGTAAGGTAAGAATTATTCTCAATGGGCAGCAAGCAATTTGACCAAGATAATCTCGTGGTATTTAAACATGTTAAACTAGGATGTAGCCGTTGCATTACTAGTACCTACTAAGATCCTATGCCAATGAATGAAAGTGTCATAGAGCCCAGAGCAGGGGTAACTCATGTGGTTCCTTTCAGATGTTGTTGGACTACAACTCTCATCATCCCAAAACACTGACCATGTTGGCTGGGGCCAATGGCAATTGTAACCCAAAATTACATGGAGAAGACAATGTTGGGTGCTACCCCTAACCTAGGCTTATTCTGATTTGGCCAAATCTGTCTTTGAGAGCAAAAAAATAATTCTGGGAGAAGCTACGATATTTCTCCATTTGGATTATTATTCTTATTTTACCAAGCTGGTTAGTGAATTGAAAAGAGAGTGGGAAGCAACTGTTGACTATCATACTAATAAAAAAATGCTACTATTTTAACAAATCAAGTTCTTTCAGCTAAGTTTTTATTTTTTATCATTGTCCACTAGAATTACACAGCACAACAAGAAGCGGTACTGAACAGAACCGTGAAAACAAGAGACACCCAGGCTCACATTACATGTTTATGTTTTTCCTTGCATTCTTGCTGCGGAGCTTCTCAGCGTGTCTGCCTACGCCTCCATCTCAAAAGCGGAAGTCACATTACATGTGTGTGAAGTGGGGGGAGGCCTCTCTTTTTAATTCCTTATCTTCAAATTTCTCTCTCTCTCTCTCTCTCTCTCTCTCTCTCTTTTGGTCAAAGGATAAATCATATGCATCACCTAACCACAGAAATAAATTCCCTTAAGCCTTTGGACAGACATCTGTATTACTTCACTGGTAGGATCTGCTTCCCAGCAATCCATGTAGCTCAGGAAACTGCCTGTTTTGCCTTTCTGTCAACTTTGTCTACTGTTTTTCTATTTAAGGCAGGAGTGAGGAACCTTCTCTGGCCAAAGGGCTGCACTTCCCATTGGGCAGCTTTCCAAGGGCCAAATGCCAGTAGTTGTGGGTGGGTCCAAAGACAAAACTGGGTGGAGCACAAATACTGATTTTATCTTTGTACAGCAGACTAGTTTCTGCACATACGCACACCTTCCTCTGCATCCTCCATCAAGAAGGATTATCAGCGTTCAAGGATGCAGTCCAGCCATGCAGGGCCAGGGGGTGTGGGCTGGTGAGAGTTCTGAGGGTTGATTAAGAGGCCAGGAGGGATGCATTTGGTTCCTGGGCATGCAGTTTCTCATCCCTGATTTAAAGCAACAGGCCACTTTATTGATCCAGTCAACAGACCTTACAGTAACCTGTTTAGATCACACAAAAGTGGCATGCATCTATACACCAAGCAAATAAGACATGAGCATCTTGCTAAAAAAACAAAAAAGGGGCACAAGTGCTGTGAAATCACAGTCCCCAAATTTGTCTCTTAAACAGGAAGAGGATCATAAAGAAAGAAACACAGCAACACACACCATTAATTAAACATGGGCGATCCTACCATTACCAGCAATCTACGCAGCAGGGAAATTAAATCAGAGTGTAAAATTTAAAAGGAAAAAGGGGGCTGATATTATCTGGATGACATCATATTCTGAGGAAATGCAGTTTCCCATCCAAAATGTGCTACTGAGTTCCAGCAAACAGTGTTTATTTGTTCAGAACTTCTATGCCACTCAGTATATAAATATGTTTGTGGTGTAAAAATATACATGCTCAGGATGCAAAGTACAAAGAAAAATAAAAGAGTGTGGCTCAGTAGATATTGCTCTAAATATAGGCCGCAACCCCCCACCCCCCCCCCCACCCCCAGGCACCCCCTTTACTTGTTTAAAAACCTAACTGTATGGCCACTTGGACTTGATGATTTATCTTCAATACAGGTGAAAACATGAGTGACTATTATAAATTCATCTACATTGTTTTTCTAATGCATTTATCTTAATAATCTACCGGTACTCTATTGGTCTGAATACCAGCTGACCCCAAATGTAGTGTGTACCCCTAAAATGAGATCTCTTAAATGACGGCTTCTCCATCCATAAGAGTCTGAGTATAGGCTGCACTCTGGTTTTGTAAAAGGGAGAAAAGTATGGGCAATATTCAGAGCAATGTGGTTTATAATTACCTTCATTTCTAAGCAGTTCCTAATAGGGATACAGCATGCATAATAAAATCAGGTAGAATTAACCATGAAATCAGAAAAAAACCCAGGAATTCAACAGAGATGGGGCTTATCTGATATCAAGCCAGGAGGGAGAGTCAGTCCCACAATGCTGAATGCATGGTTGCAGATGCCTTGCAGGATACTTTTCAGGAGAAGAAAAGGCTAAGGAGTAAACCCTACAAAAATCTGGATTTCCTAAAACAGTTGGATGGCACCTTCCAGCAACTCCTGCAGCTAAGCTGGTACCAAATGTATTGTTCTGCTTTCCTTTCGACCACATCAGTGAGGCCAGGAAGGGTCTTGCCATCTGGGCCTCCATAAACACTGTCCAGGCTTGTGCCCTGGGGTAGTCACTTCACAGCTGATGACACAGTGGTTTGACTTCACCCCCCAGATGCACACGAGACAGATGGATGCCAATGACATCCAGTTTGATACAAGCCATGATACAAGCAATAGTGAGTCCCCTGAAGACCTCAGTGATCAGGCAGAAATACAAGCTGAAAGAAATACAGTGGTACTCATCAATTTGGGTCTTATGGCAGGAGTAGCCAATGTGGTACCCTGCAGGTGTTATTGTACCCTGACCACTGGTTGTGCTAGCTGAGGCTGATGGGAACTGAAATCCAAAAGCATCTGTAGGGCACCACATTGGCTACCCCTGCCTTAAGACCCAAATTGATGAGTACCACTGTTCTGAAGGAACCTGGAGGAGTATTGGACCCAGTTCACACTCTGTGCTTCCAGATTCTGGTGTCTGGTCAACCTATGGTTGTGCAATCATAGTGTCACTAAGGTGATGGCAAACTACGGATCACCAAGAAACAGGAAGTCATTTTAGAAATCCCTGCAATTGAAGAGATTATTTGTAAAGTTCAAGAGGGAGGGTGATCTGTATTTGTTTCTCTTCTGCTTGTGCTTGCCTGGGCATGTCTGCTTGCCTGCAATTAGTTGTGTAGTGCAGTGTTTTTCAACCTTTTTTGGGCAAAGGCACACTTGTTTCATGAAAAAAATCATGAGGCACACCACCATTAGAAAATGTTAAAAAAATTAACTCTGTGCCTATATTGACTATATATAAAGTAATTTTCCCACGGCACACCAGGCAACATCTCGCGGCACACTAGTGTGCCGCGGAACAGTGGTTGAAAAACACTGGTGTAGTGTTTGTGTGGTGTGCACACATGTGCATAAAAGTGTGGGGTGACCATGCCCTTTTTTGACCACACCTAACAGGGACCGCTCCAGCGGGAAGGTAAACGGCGTTTCCGTGCGCTGCTCTGGTTCGCCAGAAGCGGCTTTGTCATGCTGGCCACATGACCCGGAAGCTGTCTGTGGACAAACGCCGGCTCCCTTGGCCTATAGAGCGAGATGAGCGCCGCAACCCCAGAGTCGGACACGACTGGACCTGATGGTCAGGGGTCCCTTTACCTTTACCTTACTGCTGATATGTGGCATCCAGAAGGGACGCAGGTGGTGCTGTGGTCTAAACCACTGAGCCTCTTGGGCTTGCTGATCAGAAGGTCGGCGGTTCAAATCCCCATGACAGGGTGAGCTCCCGTTGCTCTGTCCCAGCTCCTGCCAACCTAGCAGTTCGAAAGCACACCAGTGCAAGTAGATAAATAGGTACCGCTGTGGCGGGAAGGTAAACGGTGTTTCCATGTGCTTTGGCACTCGTCTCGGTGTCTCATTGCACCAGAAGCAGTTTAGTCATGATGGCCACATGACCCAGAAAGCTGTCTGTGGACAAATGTCGACTCCCTTGGCCTGAAAGCAGAGATAAGCACTGCACCAAATAGTCACCTTTGACTGGATTTAACAGTCCAGGGGTCCTTTACCCTTTTTTTACCCAGAAGGATTGTAGGAAAGCTATGTGGGACTTGATTTGATCAAGGTTAGCCACCCCAAGTATACTCCCAGTCTATGCTACATACCTTCAAGATGCTTCTGCTCTTAGTTCTTGTTCTGTGCTTTACTGTGCCTTGAAACTCCTTTCATTCCTTAATGGAAAGGAGCAGTGAAGGGGACTTCCGGCGGCGACGCCATTGCGGGTGGTCGTGGGCTGCTTCGGCTGCGAAGCGCCCAGTCCATCCCGGGGGTTAGGAGCCCCGCTACCGCAAAGCGGGGCTCCGGTTGGGGTGCGGGAAGAGCGTCCCGCACCCTGGGCTCCCCGGCTGTGCCCGTTGAGCTCCGAACCCTTCCCTCGCCCCCCTGTAAAGGGGGAGTGGGGGTGAAGGGACGACGGAGCTGGGCTTTAGGGGACATGCCCCAACCGGGATGTAAATGCGGCGACAGAGCCTGTGATGAGCGTCTAAGTTCTACCTTTGATGAATGGATTTAAAGAAACCCGGGGGTCGTGAGTATTTGTTGGACTAGATACTGTGCTTTTTGGACGATCCGGGGGGAAGGAGAAAGGCAGCCTGCCTCCCTCCCTTCGAGTGAAAGAAGCTAACCAATCTGAGTGACTGCTGCTACAGTACTGGTTACAAAGTATCTAAAACTCGATATATGAGACTGTTGAAATTTTCTTTTGAGAAGTAAACTAGTGGAAAATATCTCCGTTTAAAGCTGCGGTGTTTGCGCTCCGGCTTAGGAAAATGGCGACGAACATAGAAGACAGAATAGTAATCTGATACCCACTTCCTCCTCCTCTACCATTATGCTGGGTTTCGTCTTTGAACTTGTTTTGAACTCTAGGCTAACGGAAGAACAAAGACTTAACGCTTTGAGGCTGGAACTGCTTTATCAAAAAGTGAAAGCCTTGTGTGGGGGTTTGAAAAGAAATCAATTGCCCACAGAGGAGGCTTTTAAAATCTTTGACACATTGGAAGAAAGCCTTGCTAAAGAGCTGAGAGGGTTGTTGGAAGGATGGAAAGAAACGACAAAGCTACTCCGGGAAAAAGATTCGTTTTTTGGGGGTGGCAGCCCCAAGACGATGAGAAGATTTGTTATATCCAGTCCCCGAGGTGTGAGCTCGGGGGCAAGGGACAAAGAATTAAGATGTTTACAAGAAGAAAAGGAATGGCACAAAGAAATGGAGCAGCTGGAAGAAGATGAGATGGGGACCCTGTGGTTCGTGGCAAGGAATGTTCTGAACTATGCCTGGATCTGTGGACATTTGGAAAAAGAAGTCATTTGGAAGTTTGGTTCTGGCGCCATCAGGAGAAGGACAATGGACAGAGGGGGAGTGGGGTGAAGTATTAAATAAAATCTAAAACAGTCGGTCATGGTATTTTGAAATCGGAGGGTAAACACTGTCAGCAACATTGAGTTTTATTTTTTGTTTGAATAAGAAGGAGATATTTGAAGTTCCTATGTTATTAGCAGCAGTTTAAAGGACAGAGAAGATAGTATAGATTTGCTAAGTGTAGATTTGATAGTGTAGATTTGATAAAAATGATTAATGAAGATCTATGATGACGTGTTATATGTAAAGTCAAGATGAGTTGATTAAGCTTTTAGATCAGGATGATTAAGATTAAGATGAATGTTTTATTTTATATGTATAACTATGTTTAATTTTTGAAAAAAAAGAGGTTAAAAAGTAGATTATGGGTATAAAATCGAAGGTGAAAAGGCAGGGGAAGTCAACTGTCAAGATTAAGAACAAGAAATTTTTTATGAGATGCTTAAAAAAGAAGAGAAATCCTGGCAATGTTTGTATTTGATTTCTAGTTGTATTTGTTTTGTATGTGTATAAATGTAGGTGTGGTTATGGGTGTATGTGGTTATAAGTAAAAAATGTCAATAAATTCTTATAAAAAAAAAAAAAAGGAAAGGAGCAGTGAAAAATATTCTCCTGGGGGAATTAAATTTGGAGCACCGGTTTTCCAGGTTTAAGTACGAAAAGAGGTTGTCATGGAGTTCTGTCAAGCTCCCTGGTTCATTGATGTTCCACACCAGGCAGCTCCTCCAAGAGTGCTGTGATATATGTGTTGCTGACTGAATGTCTGCATTATGGTGTTTAGTCTAGAGGTGGAAATTTGAGACAAACAGTGTTATCTGGAAAAGAGGTATCCTGTATTTTTCTGTTGGTAAATTGAAGATTTAAGAAGAGAACATGGAGGGGGGGGGTGCCCTTGTTGCTACATTGTGCTGCTTGAAGGGGAAGGAGAAACTCCTCTGCAAGGAAAGGTTGCAGCATGGGATGTCTTTTTAGGTGAGTAAGAGGAGATAAGATAAAAGAGTGCAGAATGACACACAGCAAGCAGGGAGTGAAGAGAGAATTATTATGATTTGTCCCCCCATAACGTTAGAACTCATGGGCTTCCAATGAAGCTGAATGTTGTAAGATTCAGGACAGAAAAGAAAGAAAGCACTTTTTCACACAGTACCTTGCTAAACCATGGGATAGGGATATGCCCCCACAAGATACAATGATGGCCACCAGATTGGTTTTAGTTGGCCTCCTCTTGAACCATCCTCCTCCTCTTGGGTGTGTGGTTGTGGGGAAGCCACAGAGTAGGGTTGGGCAGATGACTGGTACAAACAAACAAACAAACAAACAAACAAACAAACAAACAAACAAACAAACAACAAAGCTGTCATTTGGATGGTCAAATATAAATCAGATGTTTTCAGATAATGATCAGATATTCCTAAAGCATTCCCATTATTAGACCAACACTGCAGAACCAGGGAGAGAAGGTAAGCAGACCTATTCAATAACTTCTGCTGACTCGTGTCTCTACTGTCTCCCAGAAACAGCCCTGGTCTGCCTGGTCCAAGACTCTTAACTGTTATACCACACAGGCTCCCTGTGTTGATCTGGGATCTTTTGTATGCATTGAGTCATTGAGCTACACCCCCCTTCCCCATGTTTGGGATCTTTTGTATGCATTGAGTCATTGAGCTACACCCCCCTTCCCCATGTTTTCTGTCCCATAAAAGGAGAAAAGGGTTAGTCTTGCTACATCCTGAAACACTCTTCCTAGAAGCCACCAGGAAACTGCACATCAGTCCTAGTCAATGCCATTTCAGAAGTGATTTTCAGGGCATTATCCAACTGGCAAACAGAGCAACAATGTCAGGAATATATATATATATATATATCTCGAGGACCTATCCCATCTTGGTTTTACATTCACTGATACAAACCAGTATTGACTGATCTATTTTTGACACAGTGCTGATGTCTCTTAGGACACAGGACATCATGGCTAGGTTCCTTAAAATGCAGTGTTGCAAACTGTCACTTTTTGCCTCCTAGACACTTTTGTCCTCTGTTTTAGCAGCATGACTCAGAAGAAAGGGAGCGGGGAGAGGAGCGGGGGTTGTATACATGGTGACATCAAAGAGAAAAGGAACAAGAACTTTCCTGCCACTGTAGCACAAAGGTTAGAGTGGTAGGTTAGGACCAGGGAATCAAACGTTCAAATATCTCACTGAGCCACAAAGCTCGCTGGATGATATCATTCTTTCGCAACCAAGTCTATCTCACAGGGTTATTGCAGGATAAAAGGAGAGTAAGTCCCCTAAATAAGCTTTCTTGGGAATATTTTTTAGAGTCAGAATAAAGGTAAAGGTAAAGGGACCCCTGACCATTAGGTCCAGTCGTGTCCGACTCTGGGGTTGCGGCGCTCATCTCACGTTACTGGCCAAGGGAGCCGGCGTACAGCTTCCAGGTCATGTGGCCAGCATGACAAAGCCGCTTCTGGCGAACCAGAGCAGCACACGGAAACGCTGTTTACCTTCCTGCCGGAGTGGTACCTATTTATCTACTTGCACTTTTGATGTGCTTTCGAACTGCTAGGTGGGCAGGAGCTGGGACCGAGCAATGGGAGCTCACCCCATCATGGGGATTCGAACCGCCGACCTTCTGATCAGCAAGCCCTAGGCTCTGTGGTTTAACCCACAGTGCCACCCATGTCCCTTTGCAGAATAGGGGTATCTTATTTTTTATTTATTGCGAGCAGCTTGACTTGTTATAGACTGGTTTTCTTGAACTTTTGCAGACATCCAGATTTTTTGTTTCGGTTGTTCTAGGCTAAACCACATCCTGTGCTTGAGATTGCTGAATTGAGATCAACAATTCCTTATTCATTTAACCACCCCGGTTGCACTTACAGAAGGCCTTCATGGATAATATCCTCTATTATTTTAATTATGTGTGTGTACTGTAGTGTTTCATATTGATTAGACAATTTATGCAAACACATGTGTTAGATAACTTATAGAAGCATAAGCACTTTCGGAATCAACCCCCCCAGTCCCCCCCCCAAATATCCCTTCATATGCAAGCTGTGGGATGTTGTAAAGGAAGGCAAGGTTATTGCATACAATGAATGAGGATTGAGGGCTACATGTTTTTTTTTTAAGAGGCCCTGGTTCAGTTTGCTTCTAGGGTAGATCAGCATATGCTGAGATCATCAGCAGAGAATGCCATTCATGCATTTCCTCCCATTATTCTACTCGAACTGCCTATCTTCATTGAGAAAAAAAGGGGGGAAGAATTTATTCTGTGAGAATAAAGACACGACAGATAAACATCCTGAATGCAGCCCCCTGTCACTTGGCCACACCCCCTCCCAGGCCACACCCCTCAATGGGGATAAAGATCTATGTTGGGAACAAGGATGGGAATCAAATCAACCTTACCTGATGGTTGAAGTAGGAATCAAAGGCTGCTGCGGGGGGGGGGGATGGACCACCTCCATTGGGTAGGTGCAGAGTCCAGGAGACTCCAGATGGGACGGGGAAGAGACCAACAGCGCCTCCTATTTGCCGAGAGGCCACTGTGGAGGCAGCATTGCCCAGTGGGCTCTCAGCGAATAGGTGCTGCTGTTACGGTTGCTGGTCTCTCTGCCCATCCCTAGGGATGGGATTAGACTAGCAGTGCCTCCTATTTGCCAAGAGGCCATTACAGAGGTGGGAGGCTGAGGGACCAATAGATCTTTCTTTCAAGGAGTGCGCTGCAACTGTCGTCGTCAGAAGCGGCAGCAGCGGCAGCAGCAGCAGCAGCAGCAGCAGCAGCGAGCAATGCATTCCTACGAGGTTGGATCTGCTGCCCCGTGGATCCTGCCACCTGAAGCAGCTGTCTCACCTTGTTTCATGGGTGGACCAGTCATGTATAGAGCTACTTTGCATATTAGTAAATTGAAAAATGGCATTAAAACATTTAATAACAAATCACTATGCTACTACTTTTTGTTTTTTTAATTAATAGTTCCCTTTCTTTGTATTTTTGTTAGTATAGCAAAGACACTATGTTGAGAGCCAGTGTGGTGTAGTGGTTAAGAGCGGTAGACTCGTAATCTGGGGAACCGGGTTCGCGTCTCCGCTCCTCCACATGCAGCTGCTGGGTGACCTTGGGCTAGTCACACTTCTTTGAAGTCTCTCAGCCCCACTCACCTCACAGAGTGTTTGTTGTGGGGGAGGAAGGGAAAGGAGAATGTTAGCCGCTTTGAGACTCCCTAGGGTAGTGATAAAGCGGGATAGCAAATCCAAACTCTTCTTCTTGGATGTTAATATGAAATGGAAAATATGTGCCAATACCAGGGCCAGATTTAGGTTTGATGAGGGGCTAAGCTACTGAAGGTAATGGGGCCCTTTACATGTCCAGCTGTCCTGTGTCAAAAACAAATTGTCGCTGTTTTCTGTGTTGAATATATGCTATATGGTAATTTATGGACCTAATAGGTATCTAAAGCCATTTGTGTTGCCTACACAACACAAAACACTGTTGCTGTATGTAGGTTTTATTTTATTTGTTTTTTTATCTTATATTTTGGAAATGTACATCCAGTTTTTTTCCCTTTAATTTTTTTTGGGGCCCCCAAGAGAGTGGGGCCCTAAGCTATAGCTTGTTTAGCTTATATGTAAATCCGGCACTGGCCATTACTTACAAACAGATATATTTAAAGAGTCAGCTTAAGTGAAGCCAAGTGAAATAGCACCCTGGCCGCTGACTTCACGGGCCAAGTAAAAATAAAATACACAGGTTAAACAAAACTCCAAGTGATTAAATTAATAAAATAGATTATTCTAGGCAGACTTACACAGCCAATTGTTGACAGAGGGCTGTATCCAACCATGTTCTGTGCAGAGCAGAACCATTGAAAGAACCATGAATTTACTCTGAATAGGACCGGGAGTGGATACGACCCAGAATATACACTAGTACACACCCATCATTGCAATGCTATCAATGCTTTTAAGTATTCCGGGATTTTAATTGGCAATAATAAATGTCTCAATATGTGACCCAGAATTACTGGCTTGCTGTTATGTTATCCTGATGATGTTGGGCCTGATTGGTGGTGGAGAAGAAGAGGCACCTGAAGCTTTAAGTCACTGTCACCTTGAATTACTGCATAACCTCTGCAAAAAGGCATTCCTCATAAAGTAATTAAGAAATAATAGATGTCTGGAATGATTTATGGATTGGGGAGCATCTACTGAAGCCTGAAATGCAACAGATTTATGACAGCGGAGAAGAATAAACTGGGGATAATACACAAGGGCTATATAAATTCCTGATTAACAAAGAATCAATGGCATTAATGTTTTCACAGTTAACTCCAGAAACTGATGATAAAACTAATGTTTATAAATAAATTGCAGAACAGGTACGATGATCCCAAGAAATGAAGGGTGCAGGACCAGTGGAATAAATGTTGCTGACTGAAGATGACTCAGGTGGGGTCATCTCATAGAGGCTGTTGAACAAATTGGGAATGAGCAACGCTGCCTGATCTCAGTGTCCCATCAAAATATATTCCCTTCTTCATTTGGGAGAACCCTTGGGGTTGATGCTGAGGATGCTGGGAAGAACATAGATGTTATTAGTTGGACCGTGCTGCGGGTAAAACACCCAGAATGTAACACAGGTTCCATCTGCGCCGTGCATTTAAAGTGTGATCATACCACTTAAAACAGTCTTGACTTGCCCTAAGAACGTTGGAGGCTGTAGTTTGTTAAAGGTGCTGAGTGTTGTTAGGAGATCCCTGTTCCCCTCACTGAGAGGTTTTGCTCTTCTTGTACCTAGCAGAAAGACATTCAACTAACAGATAAAGCAGAAAAACTCCCTCAGAACTTTGCAGCCAATAGAGCACGAGCTACTTCACTGAAGAACATGCCACTCTGCCTGGTTGCTAAGAAACACCTCCACTGTCCCCCTCTTGGCTAACCGACTTACTGATAAAAGAATTAACCCTTAAGTCACACACTAAATGATCTCTGCTGTTTTACTTCCAACAAAGATTTGCTAGATTGAGGTGACCCTGACCTGGGTAAATTCAAACTGGTCCAGGGCTATGGCAACAGCCACCCACACAAGGCCTGCTGACGTGAATGACGATCTCTTTACATGCCTTTTGGTTGCCAAGTTGCACAGTCAAGAGCAATTTGGAACATACTCAACCTGTGATGAATTTAAATGACGAAAATATTTGTTTTGAAGAGAACAATTTATTTGTGCTGGAGAAATTCTAAATCCTGTACACTGAGATTAAAAAAGAAAAGGAAAGCTTGCCATCTCTTTCAGCGTTTTTGCCAAAATATTCTTTTTCATTATGTGCCTGATAGGTCTGAAAGCTTAAACAGGATGAGGCTGAATCAGACAGAAACACACACACACTCACACACATGTACCACATGAACCCTCATCCAGCAAATAAAAGATGATCCTGCAGAAGAAGAAGAAAATATTTGTTGCTGATAGGCACTGAAACTTTGGGTTCTTCCAAACAGTTTGGAAAATCTTGGGCCCTTCTGAACACTCTATGGCCCCATCTGCACTATACATTTAAAGCAGTATCACACCACTTTTAACTGGCTTCCCCCCCAAAATCCTGGGAACCGTAGTTTGTTGAAAGTGCTAAGAGTTCTGACCCCTATTCTCCACACAGAGCTACATTTCCCATGGTGGTTTAACAATCAAACTCTTTCCTCAATGAACTCTGGAACTGTAGCTCTGTGAAGGGGACAGGTGCTGCCTAGCAACTCTCAGCACCCTTAACAAACTATGCTTCCCAGGGGTGGGGGGGTGAGGGAGAGCCATGGCTGTTCAGTGTGGTATGATACTGCTTTAAATGTAAAGTGCAGATGGGGTCATAGAGACATCTGTAGGAACATAGGAAGCTGCCTTTTACCAAGTCAGATCATTGGGTCATCTACCTCAGTATTGCTGACACTGCCTAGTGCCAGCTACCCAGGGTTTCAGGCAGAGAATCTTTCTGAGCCCAGTCCTACCTGGAGATGCCAGGGATTGAACCTGAGACCTTTGGCATGCAAATGAGGCACTCTGCAAGTAACTATGACCCTTTGCCTAAAAATAAAGTGATTCCAGTCTTCATGGCTCTGAGTGGCAATAGAAAACTACCTTATATTGGCTCAGGCCAATGTTCTACCTAGTGTTGCTTACACTGACTGGCAGCAGCTCTCAAAGACTTCAGGCAGAAGTCCTTCCCCAACCTTACCTGAGACACCAGAGATTGAACCTGGTGTTTTGAATGCAAAGCTGAGTTCAAATGCTGCCACGGCAGTGGGTTACTTACTGGGCCTCATTCCTACTCAGGTTACACCAAGATCTGGAGAGATTGGGGGGGGGGGACTCCATCTTTCATAAGCAACATCCGGAGCTGACATTTGCTAGAGGTTGGTAATTGCTTCCTTCATCCTTTGGGTGAGGGACTTATTTACTCTGACAGTGGACTGAGCACCTCTGAGATAAAGAAAAAGAAAGACATAGCTGAGACTGACCTTAGGCACATGCACTTATTCTGTCAGGGCTCAAAGATGCTATTTGATGAAGATCCACAGTGATGAATGCCAAGCACTATTGGTAACTCTGTTTAGGAGAATGTCAGAGCCTTTCTACATAGCTTAAAATTTACTCAATATTGTTACTAGTTTTGACAAGTTTTGAGGAAGGTCATGGCACTGAGGCCAGGATGGAAAATGGAGGTGCCTTTTAATTGATAGGTATTTCACTAATGTCACCCCATTGTGGAAGAACATAATGACCTAGTTTTAGAGCCTTGTTTATGCATTCCTGACACAAGTTTTCAGAAACTTCAGAGTTACAATTCTCAGAGTAGTTTACTCCTCTTCTCAGGGAACTCCAGAAGATTTGGCTCTTTGAGGGGAGTAGGGTTCTCCTAAAAACTCTCAGCAACAAACTACAGCTCCCAGGATTCTTTGGGGGAAAGTTATGACTGCTCAAAGTGGTATGATACTGCTTTAATTGTATAGTGCAGATGGAACCTTAATCTGGAGTTTTGGTTGGTGGTGAGCTCTCCTTCACCGTAGGCATCTGAGAGGCTGGACAGCCATCTGTCAGGGACGATATAGTTTCATATTGCCTTGGAGACCCTGTATCAAGTTGGTCTAATTGATCTCCATGGTCCCTTCCAATTTGATGTTTCCATAAATTTCCATGCACAGCACAAATCAGCCAGAGCAAACCTTTCAGCAATGACAATGCAATTTGGATAGTAATCCTTGGCATGAGAAATCTGTGTTTGTGTTAAACACTTGTCCCTATTTTCATGTATGAAATACTGGAGGATATTCCATAAGAATTAAAAAGGAGCTGAGGCTGCAAAACCAAGATGTATCATATTTGCAAGGGGATTCCCCCCCATCTCACCCCACTGTACGAGGCACATTATCTTTCTATTTTGTCATTCCACCAACTGATACCTGCAAAGTCGATTCTAAGCCACCTTGTTGGAGACCTCCTATATGGCTGCCATTGTTACATTCTTGAAAGCAATATGTTTCATGAGCTCTGATTCAGTATATCAAACAAAAGAGAGAGTAGTAGGTCATTCTCTACCTAACAAGTTATTTGAGGAATTGGGGGGGGGTGCTAATTCAAAGACCGACAACATTAGCAAACAACCAAGATGATTTTCACAGCTCCCATGGGCTTCTCTAAAAAATATTGCTGCTGAGCAATAACGTGTTCTCTCTTGTTCTCTCCACCCCCCCCCAAAGAAGTCATCACTCAAACAAAAGACAACATGGATATAGGGAATAGGCTGGAAATATAGAAGTGGGTTGTATGCACCAATCAACTCCAATATTCAATCATAAATCAAGCTATGCGGACACAATATCCCCATGTAACAGGCGAATGGTGCATGCGGATAGGGAACTCATTTATGAAAAATGCAATTGCTTGCCAGAGAGGGAAGCTGACAGGGAATATGTGATGGGTGACATGGCAATTCTCAGGAAACTCAAAATCAGTCAAATATGCCTTAGGAGCATGTAATATGCTTGGGAGGCAAATTCACAGCCACATCCATTATTTAGGCACTTGACAGTTTCTGCTTTCTCGAGGCAGGAGTGAGAAACCTGTGGTCCTCCAGATGTTGCTGGACTCTAGTGATGAACACCCTTTACCACTGCCAAGGAGCTGATGGGATCCAACAGAGCCTGGAGGGCCACAGGTCATTCATCCGCAGGTAAACCCCACCTTTAAAAACAAACCAATAAACCAGGCATTTCTGGTGAATACACTGGTGATGGTTGTGGGATAATATACTTTGATCCCACAACATTTTAAGTGCTTTGCATTTCTCCAGCAAGTTCATATCATTATACATAGAAAGACAGTTCAATCCCTGGAGCATTGCAGTTGTTAGGGAACTTCCACATGACCCAGAAAGCTGAAATTTGGTGCACATGTAATTCAGGGCACCCTGATTACTAGGAAAACTGAAAATGAGACATTTGTACTTCTCTCTTTTTTAAAAATATAATGGGGACAAAAAGTCCACTGTAAAACAGTTAAGAGACACTTGTTCTCTGAGACCTTATATAAGAGTACAGCCATACCTTGGATTCCGAATGCCTTGCAAGTCAAACGTTTTGGCTCCCAAACGCCGCAAACCTGGACATGAGTGTTCCAGTTTGCAAACGTAGTTTGGAACCTGAACATCTGATGTGGCTTCCGCAGCTTCCGATTGGCTGCAGGAGCTTCCTGTAGAGTAGAGTAGAGTAGACACACTGAAAACAAGGGATCTTGACTTGCTTAACCCTATTGACTTCTCTGGAATCTGAGTGTCAATGACGTTGGATACAATCCCGTATCTTTAAAGGGAGCCCTGATGTCTTTACAATGTGTATTGGACACATTTATGAGGTAGGAGTGTTGCATTCTGAGGTGCTACACTACCAGTGGTGGCCGGTGCCCATTGGAACTAGTTGGACAGAAAGCAGAGAGACCAACAGCAGACACGGAGCAATGGATTCAAACTACAAGAAAGAAGATTCCACCTAAACATTAGGAAGAACTTCCTGACAGTAAGAGCTGTTTGACAGTGGAATTTGCTGCCAAGGAGTGTGGTGGAGTCTCCTTCTTTGGAGGTCTTTAAGCGGAGGCTTGACAGCCATCTGTCAGGAATGCTTTGATGGTGTTTCCTGCTTGGCAGGGGGTTGGACTGGATGGCTCTTGTGGTCTCTTCCAACTTCTATGATTCTATGATTCTAACAGTAGGTGGAGCTAAAGGCAATGTTAGGCAGAGCCAATTCATTCTAGTTTTGACACCATCCTCCTCCCTGCTGAAATCTGCAAAGGCAACACTGAGACTAAAGAAGAGGGAGCTGGCAGGCAAGGCCATGTCCAGGTAGACAGATGAGAGAAGCCTTAGGTTGGTGCCTCACTCACCCTAAAGGACCAGCCTCCACTACCAAGTAACAATTTGGTGGTGGAGAAAATGATGGTGGAAGTAAATTCCTTTCATGTTTGTGGGCTTCTTGGAAACATATAATGGTTTAGTGGTGGGGTTAGATCTGGGAGGGAAACCCATGAAAGTAGATATTGGTGGACTTCAGCTGTCATCAACCAAAGAAAGCATGGTGAACAGTCAAAAGATTATGAGAAATGTAGCCCAGTAACTTTTGAAGGGTCACTAGATTCTTGATCCCTGGATTGTGTGGATACTTGATGTGATCCAGCGGGGTACACCTAAAAAACCAGTAACACATTAATCTGATCAAATTGTGTATATAAATATATGCACTCACAGCAAAGAATTAAGTAATGCAAACTGAGTTCAGATAGAAAAGTCCCAATAAAACTTTAGTAAGCAAACTGAACCAAAACAGTGTATAATTTGAGGAGAATGGAACAGAGAGGTATTGCCTTTCTTAGTTCAGACCTAGCACATAGTAGGGAGACATTTAACCAAATATACAGAAGAAAACTCCCTCAGACCTATACAGCCAATCAGAGCAGTGAAAATCATGCCACTCTGCCTAGTTGCTAAGTAACATCTGCACTCCTCCTCCTCTTGGCTTGTTGACTTACTGATAACCAAGGCTGGCCCAAGATATTTTGGCACCTGATGTGAACCACAAAATGGTGCCCCCATCCCCACAAGGGGTGAGTGAGCAGCTATATCAGGAACAAGGCTGGAATAAAGATCTACATTGGGATCTGGTGCCCCTGTGAATTCTGCCACCTGAGACAGTTACCTCACCCATGGTTGGGCCAGCCCTGCTGATAGCAGAATTAACTCTTAAGTTACAGACTGAATGATCCTGCTGTTGTACCTCGGAAGTCAAACAGAATTCGTTCCAGAAGTCCGTTTGACTTCTGATACGTTTGACTTCCAAAGCACGGCTTCTGATTGGCTGCAGGAAGCTCCTGCAGCCAATCAGAAGCCACAGAAGCCCGTCAGACATTCGGCTTCCAAAAGAACGTTCAAAAACCGGAACACTCACTTCCAGTTTTCGATCATTTGGGAACCGAAACGTTCGACTCCCAAGGCATTCGGGAGCCGGGGTATGACCGTACTCTTTCAATAGCTGGATGTCAACCAGGCCCAGCACATCGGTCCACCTCAGAATGAAAAACTATGTTGAAAATTTCAGGCTTTCAACAACTATAACTTATTGTGAGAGAGGGGAGGGAGGGAAAAAAAAAACCCAAACTAGAGCTGACAACCTGCTTATGAGGCTCTTTCCCCCTCTGGTTCTTCCTTAACAAGCGAGTTAAGTGGCAAGTCTGCAAAAAGAAATGTGACATTTGCTCCAGCTGCAATATGATACAAGTGTCTAAATTGAATGTTCTCTTTTTCTGCCTCTCTCTCTTTTATAAAAGTCTCCAGGCTATGTGTATTTATATATTCTTTCCCATTAGAAAGTACTGGAACTTCTCAATCCCTCCTAACAAAAGGCCCCTTTCTCTGCTTTTTCTCTGAAGTATTGAAATATTGTGGGCATAATGCTTAATAGTGGAAAAGCAAATGTGTGCTTCATGCTATGGGCCACCCTGCTGAGGCAGCAATTTGCAAGATATAGGACTCAACGATACACTTTGGTGCAGACCAAGGTCTGTGAATCCTGCTTGCTGCTGGAGGTGGGGAAGGAATTCAACCAAGTTTGCATTTAAAGGTGAATCTGAAATTCACACACTTCAAAACAATATGAAAACTGAAACAGAACCTTCCTTCAAAAAACCACACTGATCAAGATTCTATGATGCAGCTCTGCAACAAAACAATGTTTGCAAAACTGCATATATTATGTAACAGTGTGCAGGCCATGGTGCTGTATGGATGCACAAGGGGGTGTTACTTTGGGAACAGACCTCTCCAATAAGAATGTCAAGCAATTTTTAAACGCCCCACCTACCAACCCCCTCACCCCACAAACAAATAAACAAACAAACCTCAAAGCCACACACACTTTCCTTTCTTACACACATTTTATACTTTTCAGCTCAGAGAAGTTCTTCAGACATTTCTGCCCATCTGTTTTCTGGACAGTCAGTCAGCTCTCTGTACCACTAAACCAAAAGTATAGCTATGTCAAAGGAGGCCCTCCCTTGTGTCTCTAAGCAAAACCACCAGTGATAGGACTGCCTACTCTACATCTGCTCTAATAAGGCCAATCCAGCACAGACAGGGCTTCCCAAACTCGGGTCTCCAGCTGTTTTTGGACTACAACTCCCATCATCCCTAGCTTGCAGGACCAGTGGTCAGGAATGATGAGATTGTAGTCCAAAAGCATCTGGAGACCCAAGTTTGGGAAACCCTGCTGTAGGAGATTAGGGAAGGGTGAGGAGGACACTGATCCAAGAACAGCCTTATGGGGTAGCCTTAGCCTATGTCAGAATCATATAATGGTTCTGAGGATGCTCAGAGCTGAAGCCCACACTGACTCAGCTGAGCTTTAGGAGTGTGCTTGTTCCCTGAGCAGCCTTTCTGCTTGCTCCTTTTTCTTTGCTGCCTCTTTATGAGAGCAAGAAGAACTACTGGCACATGGCGAGTCTCTCATTTGCAAAATAAATGTTTTTGGTCCTTACTGTTTTTATTTAGTCAATGGGAATATTGGGAGGACTTAAGTTATTATTATTGTTTGTCAATCTTGCAGAAGTTAAGCTTCATTTGAAGCTGCTGGGATGAAAATTCATTATGCTGAGACTGAGATAAGGAGAGAGTTTTGGCCTGTCCCATCTTGAAAGCTTGGACTGTCGTCCAAACCTTCGCTGTCTTCACTCACTGTGCCTTAACACACAGGTTTTACAAAGTGCTTAGGCTTGGACTTAGGAGAGAGTCTGTAGCAGGAGGGAGTACATAGGCACAACCACTAATGCCTTTCATCTAATTTCTTTGCGTGGACAGGCAGAGTCCCCCAAACCCCAGGCGACCCCCGAGTGGAATAATGACACAAGACAACGTGCTATGGGATTAAAATTGGCCACAACTTTATTAAGATTCAGATGTAGGGAGACCTTGGCTCAGGCATTGGGCGTTTATCCTTCCCAGTCCCCAGCCGGGGATCTGGGAGACTTCAGGGTTATCCAGAATGTGTGGGGATTGGGCTGGCTCTGGAGAACATATGTTCAAGCAGAGAGCCCGCCCCCTTTCGCCACCACTGGAGGGGGAGGGCAATGACAACCTCTCGGCGTATGGCCAATGCCCCCCCCCAAGACCCCTTTAATGGGAAACCCTGGTATTGATGCTGCAAAGGGGGCATGGGTCACCGCCCCATTCCCCCCCCTCATTTAGGAAGATAGACTAAAGGATTCTGCCCAAGGCCTGAAACCACCAAATTTGTGATGAATTGCTACGGGAAAGGCGAAACCTGCCAATGCAGGGAAATTCCTTTCCGGCCCTTCAACAGCGGCCTTGACATAGCAGCGCCCGCATACCTGTGGAGAAGAGGTTAACCTGCAAAATAAGACTTAATTGAGGGTGGGAGAAGCTCAGGAACCCAACTGCCGATTCCCCGGCAAGCTATTGTGTGTGCAGGTGGTCCCTCCCCTTACCTGGCCAATCCCCTGGCAACACATCCCCAGGTGGGATTGGGCGATTGGCTGAGGTAGGCAGAGACCTCCAGATATCCAGCCTGGGAAGGATGAAGCCAGTCTGAACTACCAGGAGCCGCACTGGGGTCCAGGGGGCTGCACATGACCACGCAAAAGTCGCCCCCCTTTTGATGTGGGGAGCGGTCATTCTGAATATAAAAACACAAGAAGAGCCCTGCTGTATCTGAAAAATGCCCATCTAGTCCTGCATTCTCTTCTCATAGTGGCCAATCAGATTACTTAAGAACATAAGAGGAGCCTGCTGGATAATCATCTAGTCCAAGATCCTGTTCTCACAGTGGATACCCAGATGCCCATGGGAGATCCACAAGCAGGATCCAAGCATGAGATCACTCTTCCCTCCTGCACTTTCCAGCAAATGGTTTTCTGAAGCATTTCTGCCTCCAACTGTGGAAGCAGAACATAGCCATCATGACTAGTAGCCATTGATAGTGTTATCCTCCATGAATATGTCTCTTGGGGTGTCAATGCTGCAAACCCCTCCATTGTAGATTCAGGCTATATATATGTGTGTAAATAAACCATATACCCTTAAGACACCACAACCTCTTCTGTTTCTCATTCTGAGGAAACCGAACCCTGGGTAAGCTCCTGGAACCCCTGGGTGGGCTGCTCAGTGTGGTACTTCAGGACTCTCTGTCTGGCCCCCAAGGACTTCTCCCTCACTGGCTCTGCTTCACACCCACCTTGAGTGTTTTTTTCCTGGCTGGAATATGGCCCTGAACTCCGATCATACCTCTTGCTTCCGTGGATGGAACATGAGGCGGGGTCTGTGAGTGTGTGCAAACTAGCGTACTGTACAAAGATGATATTTACATCAATTCTTCCACCCACTTTTGCCTCCAGCCCCACCCACTCTTTGCACATGGGACCTAGAAAAATGCAGAGCAGGGAATGCTGCCCTCAGAGTTCCTTGAGCTTGCTGTAAGGTGTTGTTTAGGCTAACCAAACTCTACTGCACACTTCTTGGTTTTGATCATATCTGTGGTATATCCTTTGGAAGATCATTGAACTGATCTTCCCACAAACAGGGTTGCCATTATCTAAACTGCTCCTGCTCCTGTGCAGCAGAGACTTTCTCATCAGCTGTTTCAATGCCAGAAATAAAGCCGTCAGCCTGTTCGCTTGAATTCTATGTGTCAGGCTGGTGTCAGAAACATGGGAGTTTGGGGCTGTCGTTTTTTCTTAAAGTGGAAATTCCATAGACTGATTTGAGCAGCTCATAGGACTGAGTGAACTGACCTCACCAGGAGTGCCCTGCAAACTTCAGGAGCAACCGTTCAAACAGGCAAGCACCTTTAGATCGTGTTCATTTTTAAAGCGTTGTTAATACCCAGATGGCACACTTTTCATCACTGTGAAACAGTGCTGAGTTGACAGAAAGCATGCTGAGCACTCCACAAAAACAGGAACACCTCCATGCAACCTCATACTTAAGCCAGATTCAGGTAATATGCTGTTAGTGTCCCGCCAGGATCAATTTAAGTCTGCTAAGCTGTGGATTCTCTGGTTCACTGTTGTTGCTGTTGATTTTTTTTTTTTTTAATCCTGCTGAGCAAGTGCTTGAACAAGCACACACTCAGATGCACAGCAGCAAGAAAATGAAATGAAAAGCATTGTGGATATCACAGCAACTAGGTCCCAATGCATCAAACAGTCTTAAGAGTTTTTATATTCTTTCCTGATTTTCAGTTTTATTTTGCATAAAATGTAAATGCTGAAGATTAGAAATGGGCAAATATGTCAGTTTTTGGTTTCTCTGTTTTCTCATTGTCACAATCTTAAGCTCACATTTTGGCATCACTTTGTTTTACGTGCACAAGAAAAATTATCAGCAGTTTAGTAAGCAAATTTTCCCAATATAATGTGTTTTGGATGTTATTGTACTAATGCATTTTCATGCACACTTTAACCTAATGCAGGTGTGGGGAATCTATTGTGTTGGTGAACTACAACTCTCATTATTCCTGGCCATTGGCCATGCTTGCCGGGGCTGATGGGAATTGTAGTTCAACAACATCAGGCGGTCAAAAGGGTCCCCACACCACCTCTAGTATATGAATTTTTATATACATGACTTTGCTGAAGAACTGCATTGCAAAATTTGGAGAAATGCGAATTTTAAGGGGTTTGCTGTGTTTTGGTTCTTGTATTGTTTCAGAAAAGACACATTCAGTAAGTTAGCCTTGAAATGCAAACTGGATCCAATTTTCTCTTTCCCCAACTGAAGATGGAGGGGGGGGGGAATACATAATGGCAAAAAGCCAAAGATCCATGGGAGGATCTCTGTGGAGCTCTGAATCACCTCTCATCAGCACCCATCAATGAAGAAATAAAAGGCAGCTATTTCATTACAGAGGGAAGTTCTTTGCAACTCTGTTCAGAATGCAAAGGAGGGTGGATGTCCAGTCCTGGCATTCAATGAAATAGGAGCATGCTTAAGGGGACATGTTGAACTGGGGAGAAAGGCTGTGTGCCACTGCAAACAGCAACTGAGCCGGCAGAACAAACAGTCTGCATTGTGGATTTTGTAGGTAATATGGGTGGGCTGGCTGGTGCCCATGGGCACCATGTTGGCAGCTCCTAATATAGAGATTCCTCATTGATGCTAATGAGGAAAAGCAACGGCACTTCTGGCTGACATCCTTGAACCCAGGTGCTCCAGGAACGCAGTGTGTCTGATGTCTGTGTGCACATACTGCACCCCTCCAAATACCCCATGATTGGTAGCCTCTTCCTCCAAACACCCCACCATCATAAATGGGAGGCATGTGGATCTTTAATAAAATGACAGAGGAACTTTAAATCCATGTGCTGGTTATCTAGCACATGGGTAGGCAAACCAGGGCCCAGGGTCCAGATCCAGCCCAATCACCTTCTAAATCCGGCCATCGGACAGTCCAGGAATCAATCAGTGTGTTTTTACATGAGTAGAATGTGCCCTTTTATTTAAAATGCATCTCTGGGTTATTTGTGGGGCATAGGAATTCGTTCATTTTTTTTTTTTTCAAAATATAGTCCGGCCCCCCACAAGGTCTGAGGGACAGTGGACCGGCCCTCTGCTGAAAAAGTTTGCTGACCCCTGCTCTAGCATACCCAGCTGGTTACAGACAACATAATTGCACTGATTCTTTATGCAGTGTGTTTGTGTGTGTGTGTGTGTGTGTGTGTGTGTGTGTGTGTGTGTGTCAGAGAGAGAAGAAAATAGATGAGCCGGATGGCATGAGGATATTTACATGGGCACTAAGCCAGGAAACAGTGTTGTGTTTTCCATAGATATGCTTCTTTAGGGAGGGTATCTCATCTGAATGTTTCAAGTTTCCTCTGCAGTCCTTCCTATAGGGAAGGTAAATTCCACAGAATTCTATGCCTACAAACTGGGGGACCCTGGGGGAGAAAAAGAAAGAGCATTTATGCCAGACTATGCTATTGAATTTAAAATTAAATGCTGTTCATTTCATTTACAGTAATATTGTACGATATTTGAGGGCTATCTGCCTCTAGTTATTTCTCTTTAAAAAACAAAACAAATAACAAAAACAAATAACAAAAACAAGGAATATATGAAAGATATTCTTAAGAAGAAACTGAACTGCTGGAGAATTATGGCATTGAAAAACTGAGCATTAAAAACCTACTTAGAAACATCCTCCCATTAATACCCCTTATAAAATCTTGTATCGCATCCCTAAACCTCCTCGACTGACTTGGAAATGAACCAGATTTGATTTCACTGAGTGGTGTTTGCTTACAAGAAAGAAGGCTTAAAGTTGTGCAACAAGGCATCCTGACCCTATGTGTAGGGCTTAACTTCCATGGAAGTGTATATAGGATTGCAGCCCTAGTGTGAGGGAGAGGCATTTTGGCTTGCCTTGGGTGTGTGGGAGTGTGTGTGTGTGTTTGTGTGTGGAATAAAGTATGAACTGCTTTCTTTTTTACATGCAGCTGAGGTTGAAGCCTAAGATCCCTTAGGATGATAGTGCAGCTCTATAGTGCTGCTTGCATGAGTGTGTGTGAGCTGAGCCACCGGGTAGTGTAATAGCAGATGCTTGCCTGCGCTAAGCTGATTTACTTGTTTAAGATCTGACCTCATCATTCTGTCAGGATGGATTCCCACCTATACAGTTTGGAAGATCTTAGCAGAACTGTCCGCGACATACAGAGGAAGGCTCAGTGAGAGACAGGGAAAGACAAGTATTAGGAACACGAGCATTTCTTCCTTTCTTTCCTTATTTTGGAGAGGATGAAGCAGAGGAATTGAAAAACACAGGAGACGAACACAGGGTCTGTTTCCTTTCTGGAACAACAGGATTTTTGTAGCAGTGTTTTCCTTCTCTCTTTCTCTTTCCCCTTCCACAACTTGTGAAGATGTCAGTCTCGGGGAAGAAGGAATTTGACGTGAAGCAGATCTTGAGGCTTCGCTGGAGATGGTTCAGCCACCCCTCTCAGAGTTCCACAGGCACCGGAGGTTGCCTGCAGCAGGAAGGATATGAGCATAGAGGGACACCAGTTCAGAACAGGCTGAAGAGCCACTCGCGGGACAGAAATGGGCTGAAGAAAAACAACAGCCCAATACGACACAACATCTTGGCGCCAGTGCCTGGACCGACCCCAGTGCCCCACCGGCCGATCCAGACTTGGCCTGAGCAGCAGAACTTCATCGAGCACCTGCAAGCCACAGAGCAGGCACCGAAAGCTGTCAGAGAGGAGGAAGGTGGCAAAGAAGAGCTGGACAGAAAGGTGCAGGAGCTGCAGATGATCACAGAGGAGAGCAAGGATGAGTCCGTCGAGAGGTGGGTGATTTAGAGGGCAGCGCTGAGGAAAAACAGCTGCATTTTATTAATGGTCTTTGTTTGTAATTATTGCTAACGTTGTTGTCGTTGTTGTCGTTGTTGTTGTTGTTGTTGTTGTTGTTGAATATAAAAAGTACCATCAATGTGCACAGCACATTGCAAAGCACAAGAGAACAAGTCCCTGCCTGGAGGAACTTACAGTCTAAAATTTGACATGGCGGGGTGTGTGTGTGTAAGAGAGGAATGACAGAGAAACTGAAGCAGACAGGGTATCCATGTGCATTTATTTTGGTTGCATGTACTTATACTTGGTTACAGCAGGGTATGGAAAGGGCCTTAAGGCATCCACACTTTACATGCAGAAGGTCCCAGGTTCAATTCCCAACATTTCCAGGTAGGGCTGGGAATACCCCCTGCCTAAAATCTTGGAAAGCTGCTGCTAGCCAGTGTAGACAATACAGAGCCATATGGGCCAGTGGTCTGACCTGGCATATAACTGCTTCCTTTTTCCCAGTTAAGGGTTTGTGAGCCTAACGTTTAATGAGAAAGGTGAGCTTTGGCCTAAACTACTTACTCTTTCTTTCTCTCCCAACTCTCTCTCTTTTTAAATAAACCTTACTCTTGCTATTGTCTTCGAAATGAATATACCGTCCAGTTCTTAGGAAGCATGCTTTGTTTTGTTTTTTTAAAAAATGCTGGTGCTTTTTAACCCCAAGTAAATGAAACTCCTTCCTCTAAAATCCACACACATCACACTGTGCTAAATACTGCTATGTTTTTGTGTGTGTGAATGGCATTTTCTCTTTATGAGATGCACCCCCCCCCCACCAAGGAACAACGTCCTTTGTGCTTCACCTTATTTTCACTCCCCCCTGCCCCCCCGACAATTCTCTGTGAATTTTCAGTAGCTTCTGTGTTAATTTGTCTTCAGATAAATGAACCAGCTCAAAACCTTCCCTTTCCCATGACTTTATCAATACTGTAAGTTCAAACTTTGATGAATGGAAAACATTGGGACACACACAGACACTGCCACCGGTCCTCTTTGTTGCTGCTGTTTATTGCCTCATTGATGAATATAATTAACCTTGAACCATACTGGAAAGTGGCAAGGAGCTTCTTAAAGGTTTATTTTAAAATTGCAGTAATCTCACCCGCAGCTTGCTGAAGGGAGAGAACCTAGGGCAGTCATGCACGCTTGCTGGGGAGTACTATTAAGCTAAATGCTTGGCGGCAGGAGCGGGGGGCAGGTGGGCAGACAACAACTTGCTTGTCAGGGATTGATATGTTGGATTGACCTGTAAATCCTAAACACACATGGAGGCTGATCCTCTATGCCAGTGTAGAGAAGGCTGTGACCTTTCTAAGTAAAATGTCACTGAAAATGAACAGGATAGCTTTAGAGTTCAGATTTAGGATGGGAGTCACTTCTTGTGAGTAACTGATAGCAACAAGGGCCAAAAGCAAAAAAAGGGAGTGATGGAAATGTGGTTCCAGAAGTAATTTGTTTTAAAAAACAGTATGTTGTAGTGGTTGGAGTGTTGGGACAAGAAAGCTGAGAGACCAGGGTTCAAATCCCTTCTCAGTCCTGAAGCTCACTGGCTGACCTTGGGCCAGTCACTTTCTCTTAGCCTAACTTACCTCACAGAATTGCTGTGAGAATATTTATTTAGTTCAGTCAGGATGCAAATGTATTTGCTCCAATACAAACTTCACATGTATTGCAAATATATATATATATATCATTTTAGTCTCCGGCATTTTTTCATGCCAGGAAAAAAGAAATCCTGTTTGACAACCTGCATTTTCAAAAATTGCTTCTCATTTCTCCAGCTGGTGATGTGTAGCAATCCAGATTCGTTCAAATCTATGTCTGGGCAATTTGAACAAAAGGCAAGTTGGCATATTGAAATCTATAGAGGATTCATTAAGTGCCTGACACCAGTGTACTTTTTGCACTGATGCCAACAAGAATGCAGCAACATACTCAGTAATGGAATTTCACTTGTGAAGTCTGATCCTACACACTTTTACTGATAAGTGTTCAATGGAGGCCAATGGGGCTTACTTCCAAGTAAGTGTATGGGAGAGCATAGCTTGAGCCGGAACTTTGAGCATGAAGAACAACAAATATGGTGGAAACAGTGGAAACTGCTGTACTAGGGCAAATGTAGCCCTGCCCAATCAACTTCATTTTGTCCTCAGCTTGCATGACTTCTTATAGTCTTTCTAAGGGTAGCACTGCTTACTAGCTTTCTACTCCTTATAACTCAGAAGAGGATGGGGACAAACAAGAATTACTTGGCCCCACCTAGCAGCCCAGATACGCACCAACAACCATTTGCTGGAAAGATCCCTTTCTCTGCTGGTACCTGGCTAAAGTTGGGCTGAAATTCTCAGAAATACAATTTTATCTGAATTTCTTTGAATTTTTCTTTTTCTGAACTGTTGGAAAAGGTTGATTCTCCCCTGGAGAATATTCAACAAAATGGCTTCCTCAATTTCTTAATCCAATAATTGGATGGAGAATTTCAGCTCCTGGTAAGCACCCCCAATTTTCATATTGTTTAATATTCAGTAATTCAGTAATATTAAATAAAGCAATGGGCACCCCTTTCTTCTCCTGACCAATTGCTTCCTTCCTCCATCAGAATGAATGAGTCTCATTCAGCATTAACCTGAATCAAAATGTCTCAAATGAGAATTTTCTGGGAATTCTTTTTGCTACCACAAAACCTGTTAGAGAATTCCACATTAATCTGCATATCCTCCTCCCCAGTCTTGCCTCCCACAATAAGGGTGGAAAATTTTGGGAGGCCACTTTTACCCAGCAAAACTCAACAAGTTAATATAGTCATCACTGCTGGGATGCCTTCAAAATTGTGTGGAGTCTGGCCTTTCTTTGAGAGTCTCTGCATATATCCTACAGCAGCTGTCAGGAATATTGAACAGGGACATGGAAAAGTCACTGTGTGAGGGCAATTCCAGGCACTAAGTACTTCCAGTTGTACTGGACCTGGCATGGGGTATCATAAGAAGCTGCTTTGTACCACATCAGGCTAGTTGTCCACCAACTTGGATTGCCTACTTTGACTACTCAGAATGAGGTCCTCCCCATTGACTGTTTCTGGATCCTTTCAACTGGAGTCCCTGGGAATTAGGCCTTGGACCTTCAGCATGCAAAGTGTGCTCTCTTCCACTAAGCTATAGCCCAACTTAGAAGCCCCTCAGAGTCTGTGGAGGAGGTCCTTCACATTTCCTGCTTCCTGCTCATTTTAATTGGAGGTCCTGGGGAGTGAACCCAGGTTCCTCTGTGTGCAAAGTGATGCTGCCTTATCACCAAACTATGGTCCCTACCTGGAATGGGCAGCATTACTGTGTTTTGCAGCATCTGTGTTTTGAAACCCTAAAACATATTTTCTCTGGACTGGAGAAGTAAACAGCAACAACCTTTCCAGCTAGGGGCTTCAACAACGGGATCAGAATGAGAAGTTGTTTCCAATTACTAGGCAGGAAAGAAAACCCGTCACTAAAGCAGTGTCTTCTTCTTCTTCTTCTTCTTCTTCTTCTTCTTCTTCTTCTTTTTCTTCTTCTTCTTCTTCTTGTCATTGGTAGTGGTGGTGGTGGTGGTCAAGAAGAGGCTCTGGGTAGACTCCCATATGTGTGTCATGGACTGGTTGGATGCAGAAGAATGGTGGGAGGAACCAGCTGGAGAACCTCCAGGAAAGGAAGGCTCAGAGCCCAGGGATTGGTGGTGGGATGATGATGAGTGGTCAGAGGAAGAAGACTGGGAAGAGGAGGTGTCAAAAGCTGAAAAGGTAACAGGGCTGAGTGTGCTGGGAGAGTCTGTGGCAGAGAGAAGTCCAGAATCAGAGGCAGCAGCTGAAGTAGGAGAAGAGGGAGGCCAAGAGGCAGAGGTGAGTCCAGCTGGTGAAGAGCCACAGGTGTCTCCCCCTCTTGCTATGACAGGTTCCCCTTCCTCCCAGAACCGGAAGAGGCATGAAAAGGGCAGAGGAGTGGTTGGCTTCATGCAGGCACAGTCTCTGATTGCTTGGAAAAAACCTGAGGGGTGGGCTCTTTCAGTCTTGGCAACTGATTTTCATGGAAGAAGACCACTGGGAATGAGCTGCTCTGCTCATTAAGCCTGATAGTCATGCCTGTGGAGATCCTTCTTTTTGCTAATAAAGAGTTAGCTATCTTTCAGCTGTGTGATTACAGACCAACACACTCCTGTGACGATGTGTTAGAAAAGCTTGATCACTGAGCTATGGCCATGACCCAGCAACTGCTTTAAAACCTGAAAGTTCTAATTGGTTCCCATTAGCAGCTCAATGGGACTGGTAGGCAGGGAGAACAACAGTAGGTGAAGGCAGAGCAAAGAAAGGCAGAGAAAACTAATTTATTGTTTTGTCCCTGGCCTCCTCCATCCTGAGTTGCACAAGAGAAATGCTGAGAATGAGGAAGCACCAGAGGATAAGCAGTGACATCCCTTTGACTGGTTGTAAGCCAGAAGGCAGGCAGGTGGGTCGTGGCTGAGAGCAGGCTGAGGTTTGTGGGGCAGTTTGTCCTAATGGACCAGCCTACACTGTTAAGCCACTAGCAGATCTATCCGCTGTGAAAACAGTCAGTTAAAGGGCCAGTATTAAAAATGGCCAGAGGGTTAGACATGCTAGTTGTGTTGCTTCTTAAACATTAACTCATTTATTATGACACATGCTTCTTCAACCAGATCCCCGCTTCATCAGATGCATGAAGTGTTATCCTCACTTGGCATATGTATGGGTGCAGAAGGGGGCAGAAGAAGAAGAAGAAGAAGAGAGTGAACACTGGTATCAAATGTCCCAAAATGCAAAAAAGTACTGTCTGTGACCATCTGCTTGAAGTTTAAAAGCATGCGGTGCAAATGCAAGCTGTTTGTACATTGCATATTTTTTGACTGGGTGTTTTATTCTGTTTTGCAGTGTTAAAGTTAGTGATTGTCTGTGTTACAACCCAAGAAGGGTGAGAAAGTGGAAGGCATAATAGTATTTAACATTCCCGCACCCAGCAATTAAGGGTCAGGGTATGGCACTTCTCATCTGCTGCCTAGCTTCCCCAAATCGTGATGACACATGTCTAGCGTCTCTCATGAACTTCACCAAATGACAAATACAGGGATTTGTGGACTCATCTAATGGGAACCGTTTGAATCACAACCTCTTTCTATCAAGGATTCGTGACTGTCAGGATTGACTGGGCGTTGCGTTTTTCATGTCCTTGTCAATGACTATCTTCTCATTACCATAGAATATGGTGTTCTTGCCTCTAAAATGTCTAGTGTTTTGACAGACATTCTAGGCATTTTTTTTTTTAACTGAGTGGCCAAATTTCCCTCCCGTGTGGTTTGGATCCAACGATGCCACAATACAAGTGGAAGACTATTCTATTCATAGAACAACTGAAGAGGAGTGTATGATGTCCAAAATTCCCTCTTACAGCTGCAACCTGCCACCCCTCCCCACTATAATAATTTTGGATAACTCCCTCACCACCAGGAGAAGCCTCTCAAACAGTGTGCATGCTTGGCAGGCAGAAGGTCACAGGTCTGATCTGCAGCATCCCCAGGTAGGGCTGGGAATGGCCATTGTCTGGAGAGCCATGGCCAGTCAGTGTAGACAGTATTGAGGTAGATGGACAAATGCTCTCACTTGCCATACAGCATCTTCTTATGTTCCTAAGGAAACTCTGTTGCACAAGAGGAACTCTGCTCATTAGAAGGCAAAACTGTGCTGGATCAGATAAGGGTATATAAATTCCAGCCTCTTGATACCCACATTGGCTATCCGATCCTTTCCAGGAAGGTCACAAGCAATTCCTCAAGGTGAGAGCCTTCCATGCTGCGGCCCCCAGGAAATCACATTCAGTGGTATTCTCCTCTTGTAAATGGAGGCTCTGTTCGGCTCCCATGGCTAGCAACGTTTGCTAAACCTTTTAGTACTTAGGCTCCATTTGTGTGCCCATCTAACAAATGCTTCTCATTGCCTCCCCAAATAGTCATCATGCTCAGTGTATTTATCAAATATTCCAAGACTGAAATGGTCAAGTGTAGATCCTTTTCTGGCAAATAGCACACTTACCCCATGCAAGAAGGAATCAACAGGCTTGTAAGAGGCTCAGACTTTGCAGAGGGAAGAAACTCCTAAAGGTGGAAAACCTTGAAAAGCAACTCAGTGGGGACTGAGCATGCTCAACGGGCACAGAATGCTAATTCTTGGGGAAATAGAAAGGGGACTCTGGGGAGGCGGAATAGAATGGAATGACAGATCCAGAAAGAGGACATGACTGACTGACTGGAATCGGGAATGGCAACATTTCGTTATTGCTGCTCCTGTTGTTTTTGAGTACATTATGAATGTAGATGACACTTTAATACAGGGCTGGGAAATCTAGATATCATTGGACTACAGATCCCACCATCCAGAGACCAATGGCCATGGAGGGTCCCAGGTCCTCCATCTCTGCTTTAAGGGAAATAAATGGCTGCATCGAGGAGCTTACAATCCAGATTTAGAAAGTTGCCTCTCTATTGCCTTTGCTATTATTCTGAACTGACGCTTTAATTCAGGAAATAGGAGAAATATTCTGGCATTTAAGCTTACCACGCAGACTTGGGAGTACAGCTTTTGTCTCCACGAGCATTTATTTGCTACAGGTGTTGAAGCTGTTTCCATAGAACTGGAGGGCCGTGACCCTGATAGATAGGAACCACACAATAAGCCCCATCTGCACAACTCCCACATTTATGAACTTTGCATGGCAGTGCAGAATCTTGCCAGTGAGAAGTGGCTCCAAGCAGTGAGTATGAACGACACTGGCTGATTCCGGTTTCAGGATGGTCTGGAAGAATCCCTATTCCTTTCAGGCCATTGTGAGCCCTCCAGGATTTTGCTGCCTGCAGAGTTGCCCATTTAAATTTCAAGTCACATCTGCACTTTCTATGCAGATGACATTGAACTGGACCACTAACTAGCAGTGTAAGCTTATTCCAGGCTCACACAATGACTTCCAATCAGCGTCGCCTAAATAAGGTCAGGGTCGGCTATACAGAAAATCATTAAGCTGCCTCCGAGTCGGCAGACTTTGGGTGCGAGACTGACAAGGTGAGATGCACACAGCTTGCCTTCAGAAAAGGTGGTTTGGGAGCTTTGGCAGCCTTGGCTCTTTTCACCACCACCATCACCAAATCTGTAGTTTATTAATGTTTTTATCCAGAGCTCTATCAATAAAAAGGAGAATAATGATAACTGGCATGGGACACTGGTGGCGCTGTGGTCTAAACCACTAAGCCTAGGGCTTGCCGATTGGGAGATTGGCGGTTCGAATCCCTGTGATGGGGTGAGCTCCTGTTGCTTGATCCCTGCTCCTGCCCACCTAGCAGTTCGAAAGCACATCAAAGTGCAAGTAGATAAATAGGAACCACTCTGGTAGGAAGCTAAGCAGCGTTTCCATGCGCTGCTCTGGTTTTCCAGAAGCGGCTTAGCCATGCTGGCCACATGACCTGGAAAAACTGTCTGTGGACAAACGCCGGCTCCCTCGGCCCATAGAGCGAGATAAGCGTGCAACCCCAGAATTGTCCACAACTGGACCTAACGGTCAGGGGTACCTTTACCTTTATCACCAAATCTGTAGTTTATTAATGTTTTTATCCAGAGCTATATCAATAAAAAGGAGACTAATGATAACTGAAGGTTAATAGAAAACTGAAGGAACGGGGAGGAACTCCCACCATCCCTGACCACTGGCCAAGTTCAGTGGGAGCTGAAGTCCAACTGTATCTGGAGATTTACCATCAGACTGAGAAGCTTGAAAAAATAGATATCTCTCTTCTCTCTCTTTTTTTTGGTGATACAAAATTCACAGGGGAAAAGAAAAGAGGCTTCTAATAGTTGAATTTTCTCCTTCTTACTACTGTCTTGGACTAGTTTAATTACCAACAAATCTGATTTTTTTTGTTTTGATAAATGTGAATATAAGGAACAAAACAGAGGAGGGAAATAGGTGAGAAGGAGAGAGATGAAGGATAAAGATTTGTATGTCAGATAGGGAATGTGTCAGATAGAGACCCAGGCAACAGCAGTTGTTCTTCCAGGGTAATAATGGTAGCAGAGCACCACTCTTGATAAGTCACCAGCATTTTAGTGCCAATTTTTACTCGTATACACATTTTTGCAAGGCATTTCCCCCTAACACAATGCAAATTTGCACAGTATTTTCACGAACATATGTGTTTCTATGCACACTTTACCAGAATATATGCATCCCTATGCAAATTAATTGGCTGCAGAACTGCACTGTAAAATTTGGTGATGTGTGAATTTCAAAGGATGGCTGTGTTTTTTGGCATTGTTTTGGAGAGTGCAAATTTTGTGGGTTCACCTTTAAATGCAAACATAATCAAATTTCTCCTGCATCATCTCTGCCTCTTTCTTGCCTCCACAGTCCCCAGTTTTAAAGCTCTTATGACCTCACTTCCTTCATTTCCCCAATGTGCTCTTTGATTCTTTTCCCTAGGCAAAGACAGGCTTCACTTCTCTCCCAGAAGTTGCACACTTTGCTAACATTCTGCAGTTTCATTTTCTCTGAAACAGCCTATGGCTGTGCAGGTAGAGACCACAGGCAACATAATGTTTTGTTTATGATAAACATTACATTCGGTAAACCTAACACTCTTGTATGGCTGGGCAATATCACCCATTGGAGGGACCTTTTTAATTCTACTGGGCCAAGGAAGAAAAATATTCTTTTGTGAATATACTTAATGTTTTCGCCAGTTCATTATTACCTCTTTCTTTTAGTTCTCCTGTGCCTAATGTTAGACTTTTCTGGTGTAAAGCCTCTGCACTGCAAGTCAGGTTTCCCATTTAATTGCATTACACTCAGTAGGGGCATCGTTTGGAAAATAACTTAAATTATATATCATAGTTTCTCATTATAGGCAGCAAAAATTGGCTGTAGCTGTTACCTAAGGGAGCAGCAAGCACCAACTAGCAGCATGGAAGTGCCCTTTAAGTAAAGGTTGTACACAATTCTGTAAAACGTAGAGGCAATAAGAGAAGTCATTTACACTTCCACAACAGGCTTTCTATCCTGTTCTTGAAGCCAGGCACACACTAGGGGCGAATCACACAACTTTTTATGTTTGTGGCTCGATCCAAATAGCTTGGAAGAA
>OFHU01004646.1:0-100016 GCA_900245905.1 Lacerta viridis
CCCAATTGCATAGTGAACAGGGAAGCCAGTCCTGCAAAACCTCGGGCCCTCCAAACTTCTCTGTCTGGCCCTCAGGACTCTCAAACCACTTGCATTGCCTGGTTGGAATATGTCCCTGAGCATCTTGTTTCCCTGGGTGGAGAAGAGGACTATGTGCAGAAACTAGCGGGGTCAGCAAACATTTTCAGCAGGGGGCCGGTCCACTGTCCCTCAGACCTTGCGGGGGGCCGGACTATATTTTGAAAAAAATAAATGATGAATTCCTATGCCCCACAAATAACCCAGAGATGCATTTTAAATAAAAGGACACATTCTACTCATGTGAAAACACGCTGATTCCCAGACTGTCCACAGGTCGGATTTAGAAGGCGATTGGGTGGGATCCGGCCCCTGGGCCTTAGTTTGCCTACCCATGATACTAGCCTTTGGCTAAAGGGGAAATTTGCATGTCTTGCTCCACCCACTTTTGCCCCTGGCCCCGCCTACCAATGGCATGTGCCTGCCTCCCCAAAGTTGCCCAGGTCCGCCAACCCCCTCCGCCACTTCCTTGAGACACCAAAACTGATTCCCATGACTTGAGCTGACTCAGGGCGAGCAAATGTCACCGGCCGGGTCTCGTAGGTGATTCTGTTTCCCTGGCCTCCAGCAATGGAATTCCACGGGAAACCGGTTCCCAGAATTCAGATCTGGCTGCTTCCATGTGGCTCTGCCGCCTCCCGGGGTGTGTTCGGATTGTTCTGTGGGAGCCGAGTCTCTGGCGGCCTTTGTGCATGCGCTCTTCCTTCCCGTCACAATTGAGAGATTGTCGCAGCCCTGAAAAACACGGCTGCACTTCCCGGATGGATGAATGAATACGCAGTGGGCATGATGAAAAAGTTGCCAATTTTAGGAAGCCTTCCAGCTCCTTTGGAACACTGCTCCATTCACCGCTTGAAAAATGTCCCCTTTTTCGTCTCTCATGTGCAATCTCAGGCTTTTATCTGGATTTTTTTTTTATTGCATTCGTCACAGTTATATACCCCAAGCAGCTCAAAGTGGCGTACATATTTCTCGGCATCCTCATTTAATCCCCACAACAACCCTGTGAGGCAGGTGAAACTGAGAGGAAGTGACTGCCTTTGTGGCCAAGTGAAGATTCGAACCCTGGTCTCTCAGGTCCTAGTCCAACACTCTAACCCAGGGGTCAGCAACCTTTTTCAGCCGTGGGCCGGTCCACCGTGCCTCAGACCATGTGGTGGGCCAGACTATATTTTTTTTTGGGGGGGGAATGAACGAATTCCTGTGCCCCACAAATAACCCAGAGATGCATTTTAAATAAAAGCACACATTCTGCTCATGCAAAACACCGCCTCCCCCCGGTGCACCCTCTATGTTACATCCCTTGAGCGAAGGGGGGATCCCAAGAAATTAAGCACAGGCACATTCAATGAATTGGCGACTGAGGGATTTCTGTGCAAAGGAACGGCGTTGGAAATCTACCCATGAGGACTATTTCTGATGTTGGATGGAGACAGTAAATACAGGGGTGTAGAATTGGGCTGCCAAGGGGGCCATGGCCCCAGGCACATGGTTTTTGAGGTGGTGCGAACCAGGCACCCCATGCAGGCCCCCCCCAGCACAGCCCCGCCTGCTGCTCCTCTCCAGCTGCCCAGAGCGACACTGACCGGCCAAGCTCCCCTCTGCGGAGGTGGGCAGGTGGCTCAGCGCTGCCCCACTTTGCTCCGGTGGCAGCGGGGTCTCTCCAGCAGCAAGGTCTGGGCTGGTATCACCTGCCCAGTGGGTGAGTGTCCATCCCAGCGCTGGGCACCAGCAACAGACGCTACACCACTGCACTGAGTAAATGCCTCTGAATGCCTGTGGAAGGGAAGACTCGCAAGTGTTGTTGTTGCACTCATGTCCTGTTTGCTGGTTTCCCATAATAGGCATCTGGTTGGCCCCTGTGAGGACAGGTTGCTGGACGAGATGGGCCACTGTCCTGATCCAGGAGCCAGGGGTCTTCTTACCCGATTAATGACAGCCTGCGGCCAACGGTCACAATGGTTCCCTTCTTCAAGCTGAGGTCACCTGCATGAAACGAAATACCGGTACACCCCGAATCCTTTTTCCTCGTTGCTGCTGCCCTGATAAAATAACACACTCCCCTGTCCCTATCTCACCTCCTGCAGCGTAATCTCTTTTGCTGGATCTTAACTGTGGTAACAGCAGCTCCGAGTGCCTGCCAAGAGGTGGAGGCGAGGAGGCAAAATGAGCGGCCGCTGATAACTCGCTTAAGGCCTTTTCTATATTTGTCGGATCCTGTCCAACTCAATGGGGACAGCTGTTGGCAGCGTTTACCTCTCGCCTACAGAAGAAGAGCCTGCTAATTAGAGCCAATCAGTGCTTTTTTCTGCCAGTACGAATTTTGCACTACCCACAATGCAGCAAGGCTTCACAGATGCCCATGAGGAATGCCCTGCTCCTGAATGAGGCAACTGTGCCCCTGAAGGACCAGGTGCGCAGCCTGGGAGTCATTTTGGACTCACGGCAGTCCATGGAGGTGCAGGTCAATTCTGTGTCCAGGGCGGCTGTCTACCAGCTCCATCTGGTACGCAGGCTGAGACCCTCCCTGCCCGCGGACTGTCTTGCCAGAGTGGTGCATGCTCTGGTTATCTCCCGCTTGGACTACTGCAATGCGCTCTACGTGGGGCTACCTTTGAAGGTGACCCAGAAACTACAACTAATCCAGAATGCGGCAGCTAGAGTTGGGACTGGGAGCAGCTGCCAAGACCACATAACACCAGTCCTGAAAGAGCTACATTGGCTCCCAGTATGTTTCCGGGCACAATTCAAAGTTTTGGTGCTGACCTTGAAAGCCTTAAACGGCCTCAGCCCAGTATACCTGAGGGAGCATCTCCACCCCCATCGTTCAGTCTTCTGACATCTAAAGGGAGAGTGTTGTCAGCCACTACTGAGAGGTCCTTCTGGCAGTTCCCTCAGTGCGAGAAGTGGGGTTACAGGGGACCAGGCAGAGGGCCTTCTTGGTGGTGGCACCCGCCCTGTGGAATGCCCTCCCTTTAGATGTCAAGGAGATATAGAACTATCTCACCTTTAGAAGACATGTGAAGGCAGCCCTGTATAGGGAAGCTTTTTAATGTGTAATATTTTATTACGTTTTTATATGTGTTGGGGGACGCGGGTGGCGCTGTGGGTTAAACCACAGAGCCTAGGGCTTGCTGATCAGAAGGTCGGTGGTTCGAATCCCCGCGACGGGGTGAGCTCCCGTTGTTCTCCCAGCTCCTGCCCACCTAGCAGTTCGAAAGCACATCAAAGTACAAGTAGATAAATAGGTACCACTCCGGCGGGAAGGTAAACGGCATTTCCGTGTGCTGCTCTGGTTTGCCAGAAGTGGCTTAGTCATGCTGGCCACATGACCCAGAAGCTGTATGCCGGCTCCCTTGGCCAGTAAAGCAAGATGAGTGCTGCAACCCCAGAGTCATCTGCGACTGGACCTAATGGTCAGGGGTCCCTTTACCTTTACCTTTATATATCTTGGAAGCCGCCCAGAGTGGCTGGGGCAACCCAGCAGATGGGGTATTATTATTATTATTATTATTTATTATTATTATTATTATTATTATTATTATTATTATTATTGCAGGTGCCTGGCTGTCACACACATGCACTGCCTTCCAGCTCTTTAGCTGGCTGCAGGCAGGGCCAGACCTTTCAGTGGACATGAAGGAGGGAAATTAAGCTTGGGGCACGGGGTGGGTGGGTGTGGAATGGATCATAGAATCATAGAATCATAGAATCATAGAATCCTAGAGTTGGAAGAGACCACAAGGGCCATCCAGTCCAACCCCCTGCCAAGCAGGAAACACCATCAAAGCATTCCTGACAGATGGCTGTCAAGCCTCCGCTTAAAGACCTCCAAAGAAGGAGACTCCACCACACTCCTTGGTAGCAAATTCCACTGCCGAACAGCTCTCACTGTCAGGAAGTTCTTCCTAATGTTTAGGTGGAATCTTCTTTCTTGTAGTTTGAATCCATTGCTCCGTGTCCGCTTCTCTGCGGACTCAATGAGCCTTTGTGGCTGGGTGGTTGCAGTCACAGTGTGACCCAGTTGCTGTGAGGGGATGGGATAGGGTGGCTGGCTGGCTGGCACACATTGGGGGGCACAATGCACCTCCTATGGAAAGGGCGACAGTGGTGGAAGGTGCATTGCTATGAACCTGATGGGTACAAGCAACTTTCCTAGAGGGGTCAATGGCTCATCTAGCCCAGCCTCCTGTTCTCACAGTGGCCACGCAGACGCCTGTGGGAAGCCCGCGAGCAGGATCCCATCCCCACAGTTTGGGGAGAGCTGTGGGGGGGGGGTGAGCTGTGAGAGGGTTGGCGAGGGGGTGGGTGTCCGTTCAGGTGTGTGGAGAGGGGAGTTGGCAACGGTAGGCAGGGCTGGCGAGCTGAGTGAGTGGGGTGGTCGTAGCCATTTTCTTCTTGCATTTACACATCCCCCTTCTTCACTGAATCGCCACAATAACCCTGTGAGCTTCATGGACAAGAGGGAAATTTGAACCTTGGTCTCTCCCAGGTTCCTTCTTGGACACTTTAACCACGGCACCTACTCATAATGATGTTGTTGTTGTTTGCAGTGCTAGTCATACTCAGTACTAGACCCACTGGAATTGATGGGCATGGCAAGCTAAGGCTTACTAATTTTAATGTGTCTTCTCTGAGTAGAGGTTGGCCGACCCTCGGGGTCCCTTCGAGCTCTGCAAATCTACGATTGCAACCTGTGGCAGATAAAGGCAGCGGCAGGGCCTGCCTTCTGGATTTTCTTCTCTGGCAAGAAAGATGTGCTTGCTGGCGATTTCTTATTTTACAAGGTGCAAGCATTTCCCTTTCTTCCTCTCTCTCCCTGCTCCCCACTCTGCCGCCAACCTGCAAACAAACAAGGCAGCCAAATGCTGCAATGGACATGAACCTGCTTGGCCATATGCTTATCTCATCTCCTTCTGCTCCCGCTGAATAGTAAACCTGCAATGTGGGGGCATGATCCGGAAACGGATGCTTAAATTAAAAGGAAAAGAAAAGGGGGTGGGTATTTATATAGATTTATCTTTTGTTCTTCCCTCTCTTCTCTTCTCCACTCCCATCCCCAGGACTCAGTTCTCCATAATATGAATTGGAAGGAAAATATTTGCTGGTCTCCACCGGCTGCATAGTTAAAGCCATGGTTTTCCCAGTAGTAATGTATGGAAGTGAGAGCTGGACCATAAAGAAGGCTGATCGCTGAAGAATTGATGCTTTTGAATTATGGTGCTGGAGGAGACTCTTGAGAGTCCCATGGACTGCAAGAAGATCAAACCTATCCATTCTTAAGGAAATCAGCCCTGAGTGCTCACTGGAAGGACAGATCCTGAAGCTGAGGCTCCAATACTTTGGCCACCTCATGAGAAGAGAAGACTCCCTGGAAAAGACCCTGATGTTGGGAAAGATGGAGGGCACAAGGAGAAGGGGACGACAGAGGACGAGATGGTTGGACAGTGTTCTCGAAGCTACCAACATGAGTCTGACCAAACTGCGAGAGGCAGTGGAAGACAGGAATGCCAGACGTGCTCTGGTCGATGGGGTCACGAAGAGTCGGACACGACTAAACCACTAAAGAACAACAACAAACTGGCTGCTTTCTGACCAGGGCTAGCCCAGGACATTTTACTGCTTCAGGGGAAAAAGAAAATGTTCCCCACACACCGCCACACCACTGGGATGGTAAAATCTGTTGGATAATTATTGGACTGCTTAGTCTTTATGCAGCAACTCTCCATTGTGCAGCAGGGATATTGAGGAACCTTTGGCTTTCCAGATGTTTTTGGACTCCAGCTCCCACCATCCCTGAACATTGGCCGTGCTGGGTGGGGCTGATGGGAATTGGAGTCCCGCCTCACCTGAAGGGCCACTAGATCCACAATGTCAGGAGCAGGAGTCAGAAGCAGGCTGGCAATAATTCACACGGCATCAGTGAAGTTAACTCTTTAGTCAAGGAGGAAAGTCTGAAGGCCCCCTCCTTCCCACAGCTGCCTAAGCCTCCACCCCGCACCCCTGATCCTTCCCAAGCAATCTGAGGCTACATTGCGGTGTCTATCTTTGCTCTGCGCTCTGCATACCTCTTCTGGTTCTGGGAGACCAGGACAGAGGGGAACTGGTGACAGCAGAGGGGGAGATGCCCTGGCTTCTTCACCAGTCTACCTCATCTCTGTGTCCTCTCCAGTGTCCACTTCCGCCTCCGATTCTGGACTGCTGTCTGCCACAGACTGTCCCTGCACACCAAACCCTGTCACCTCTTGTCAAGGAGCTAGGCCAGCCACAGGGCAGGCACACACATGGGATGCACACAATGCAATTAGCTCTTTATTAATAGAAAATAATGGCACAGCAGAGTCCTCTGGTTTGCCCTAAACCAGCTGAGACGTTCCTGAAACTGACCACTAGCTCCACCCTTCCCCTTCCAGCTTTTTATTCTGAATCCCTCCTAAGCAGACAAAGGTTGTGTCAAAGGGGTGAGCTCCTCCTCTGGGCCTGTCTGGCCCGTTGCTCAGCAACATGCAGGGCTGTCCTCAGTCAGTGTGTCAGAGGGGCAAGAGAGCCAGCAGGACTCGGACTGTCCTGCTGCTGTGTAGCAGGGCCAACCGCTGACTCCTCTCTGTCTGAGTGCGCATTCACACTGTGACTCTCAGCCTCTAATGCCGTCTTAGACAGGGGCATCTTAGCCATAGAGGCTAGTGGTGCGGGGGACCACGGTGCCACGTTCTGGAGGGCGCCAGGGAAGAGGGGGAGGCTGGATGCCGTGCCTCCCGGCACCAGCTCACTGGCCTCGTCTGTCTCCGCCATGCTGCTCTGCACCCGGAGCATCCTCCCTGCCAGAGGAGCGGCCCTCCAGCCCCACCAGAAGCACCACCCTCTGCCATGCCGTGCTATGCCACACCATGCTCGGAGCCTCCGTCCCACCGGAGGAGCCACCCTCCAGCTGCTGCCCACCCGGAGGGAAATGTGGGGGTGGGAGGCGCGAGAGGGATCCTTGCACCACGGTGCCAGATAAGCTTAAGATGGCTGTGGTCTTAGAAGACCCTCCTCCTTCTTGACTCCTCTTGATCGCTCAGCCCCCCTGCTTCTAGTACCTCCCAGCTTGTCCCTTCTCCAGACTACTGCTCAGTGTCCCACCACCAGGATCTAAGTCCTCGTCTTATGTGCCCTCCCTGGGGAGCTCTTGGGTGGGCAGCTTCCACCCCCCTTCCTCATCCAGTCAGTCGCTGTTGTTGTTGTTGTTCAGTCGTTCAGTTGTGTCCGACTCTTCGTGACCCCATGGACCAGAGCACGCCAGGCACCCCTATCCTCCACTGCCTCCCGCAGTTTGGCCAAACTCATGCCAGTCGCTTCGAGAACACTGTCCAACCATCTCATCCTCTGTCGTCCCCTTCTCCTTGTGCCCTCCATCTTTCCCAACATCAGGGTCTTTTCCAGGGAGTCTTCTCTTCTCATGAGGTGGCCAAAGTATTGGAGCCTCAACTTCAGGATCTGCCCTTCCAGTGAGCACTCAGGGCTGATTTCTTTAAGGATGGATATGTTTGATCTTTTTGCAGTCCATGGAGTTTTCTTGGCAGGGATACTGGAGTGGCTTGCCAGTTCCTTCTCCAGGTGGATCACATTTAGTCTAAACTCTCCGCTATGACCTGTCCATCTTGGGTGGCCCTGCATGGCATAGCTCATAGCTTCCATGAGTTATTCAAGCCCCTTCGCCACGACAAGGCAGTGATCCATGAAGGAGTGATCCAGTCGCTGTTAACTCGCCAGTTTTCAACACCACCTCCTCTCAGTCGGCTCCCTCTTCACCCTCTAACCACTCATCGTCCCACCACCAAACTCCGGGTTCTGAGCCTTCTTCCCTTGGGGTGTCCCTTGGGGGTTCCCCAGCTGGTGCCTCCCACCACTCCATCCATGACGCCCAGTACCCCTGTTGGATAAGAACTCGATTTTCTGTCTCAAAAAATGTGTGCTCTCGGCAGGGCCGGCTCTTCCACATTTAGGCGGCAAATTCCAAGGGGCGGAAAGTGGCAAGTAACATGTGAAATGTGCAGCCCCTAAGCTAGCTGGCTGCCCGAGGGTGCACTGGAGGACTTTAGTTCACCCACAGAGCCGAAGTATGATCCAGCTACCAGTCCGGTCAGGGTTTGCACACAGAATGGGGAATGCATCGTACAGCTTTTTGCCTCGGGCGGTGAAATGGCCAGGGCCACTCCTGGCTCTCCGAGGGGCCTCCCTTCCATATTTTGAGAGCGGAAAGTGTTTGGCCCGTCAGTCCTGTGGGTTTGTGCCACACCTGGCCTCCATTCCCAAGTGCGGCTCGGGAGAAACCCGCGGGCCTCGCCTCACGACGGTGACGTCCTTCAGCGCGCCTGTTCCCCCGTGCAGCCTCGGTCCGTGTTTGGAATGAGCGTGGGATTGTAAGAGTCTGTTGTTACGGGGGAGCTCCGGTTAGCGGTGTGTGATTGGCTTTTGCTGGAAAATATAAAAGTATCGAGTTTTCCTTCGGGGAAATTGTTTTAATAGATAACAGCATGTTCTACAATGTTTCATCAGTAATATTTGGGCCTAAATTAAAAGCAGTTGCGAGATGGGTTGCTGATCCTTTCTCGTGATAAAAGGGAAATAGTTCAAGAAATATGGACCAGATGTTACCTTAATCCAGTCCGCATGTAACCAAAGCACACTATGAGACAGTAATAATAGTGCTTTCTACCTGGTTCTAATTTCCCCGCTCTCAAGAACCCCCTGTGAAAAATAGATTAAACCAATGCACATCATTTACGAATCAGCATCCGAGTTTGCCTAATGCACGTCGGGTGCGGCGGTTGGCTAAGGCCCCGGCAAACATTTGAAAACGGGGCGTCTCAGAGAGCAGGTTTTTTTTGGGGGGGGGGTGATTCAGTTTCTTGATCTCGGATGTCGCTTAGCATATGCCTAAAACGGTTCCAAATTTGTCATCAACCTTCCGAGGCTGTAAAAGGTTGTTGCTCTACAATTCCCCCAAGCAGCCCGGAACTGTAAAAGGGCCAGGTCTCTCCACTTGCATAAACAACCAGATTTCTCATGGCGTCAATGGCAGCGGTCCATCAGCTTTCCCTGGGCAGGATCAAATCTGAAACCCCAGAGTCCTCCTGGGCTATGTTGGAGAGAGGGGCCTAGCGGGATTGATGGAGGTGCGGAACGTATGCCAGAGAAGACCCGACTGCGCCTCTGAGCATGTGAAAAGAGGCAGCGTCCCTCTTGGTGGGATCAGAGGGAAAGGCTTTCAAGTCATCGGTGCCTCTCGTTTTAAAAGTGCAGAGGAACGACCTGTTGAAACTGTGCAATGTGATTTATGCGGATGATGAGGTCTTTGGAGTGAGGACCAAACCATTAAGACAAAAACAAAAAACTATTGCGTAATTCTGTAACGTGCTGATTCACATCATCATAGAATCATAGAATTGTAGAGTTGGAAAGGGCGCCAAGGGTCATCTAGTCCAACCCCCTGCAATGCAGGGATCTCAACTAGATCATACATGACCGATGGCCACCCAACCTCTGCTTTAAAACCTCCAAGGAAGGAGAGCCCGCAACCTCCCGAGAGAGATGGTTCCACTGTCAAACAGCTCTTCCTGTCAGAAAGTTCTTCCTGATGTTGAGTCGGAATCTCCCTTCTTGTAACTTGAAGCCATGGGTTCGAGTCCTGCCCTCCAGAGCAGGAGAAAACAAGCCTGCTCCATCTTCCATGGGGCAGCCCTTGAAATACTGGAAGATGGCTATCATATCTCCTCTCTGCCTCTTCTTTTCCAAGCTAAACATCCCCAGCTCCTTCAGCTGACTAAGCATCTTTAGCAATAGCAGAGTAAAAGATAAAGGTAAAGGTACCCCTGACCGTTAGGTCCAGTCGCGGACGACTGGGGTTGCGGCGCTCATCTCGCTCTATAGGCCGAGGGAGCCGGCGTTTGTCCACAGACAGCTTCCGGTCATGTGGCCAGCATGACTAAGCTGCTTCTGGCGAACCAGAGCAGTGCATGGAAACACCATTTACCTTCCCGCCGGAGCGGTACCTATTTATCTACTTGCACTTTGACGTGCTTTCGAACTGCTAGGTGGGCAGGAGCTGGGACCGAGCAACGGGAGCTCACCCCGTCGCAGGGATTCGAACCGCCGACCTTCTAATCGGCTGGTCTATATGGCAAATGGGGCACTGCCCCACCAGCCTCTGCCTACTCTTCCCTGCTTGCCTTTTTACAACCTGTTCAATGGGTGGTCCTACTTCCAGCCTTGCAAAATCAGGGATGGGTCTGGTAGGTGAGGAAGATGGCGGCAAATCTTAGAATTAGTTGGCTGCATCTGACATTAGCTCTGGTGCCAGCTCCTGTTAGCATCCCTGCCTTCTGTCCCACCAGTACGGTGGGAAGAGACTGTAGCTCAATGGTAGAGCATCTACCTTGCTCACAGAAGGTCGCAGGTTCAAATCCTGGCATCTCTAGGTAGGGCTGGGAGAAAACCCTACCTGAAACTCTGGAGAGCAGCTGCCGGTCAGGGTAGACAATGCTCAGCAAGATGGGCCAATGGTCTGACTCAGTATAAGGCAGCTTCTTCTATTTCAAAGGGTCGTGCTGGGTGGTGGGAGTTGTGGTCCAAAACATCTGGAGGGCACCAGGTTGGGTAAGGCTGCATTTGACCCTGAGAGATGGTTATTTGGCTCTGCAACCAGAATGTGTACATTTGGAGGGATAAGACTGTGAGAGATTTTGAAGCCTAAGAATGCATGTCTATGCTGGTTGGTAAATGAAGGGGATAAGTACCACAGAGCTGTAAAAAGCTAGAGAAGGCATGGCTAGGTCTCATCCACTCACCTTCAAGGAAGTAAGGCTTGTTTCCTGTTCCTCCCCCCCCTTCTCTTTGAATCATTTAGCTGACCAGATGCTTGAGGCTGGAGCTACCAAGCCCAGACTCCATGTTTAGAAATAGGTTTTTCATTTGGTACTCAATAAGTTTTTACCGGTGTTGTTTCTGCTGTAGCATTGAACAATGCATGAATTAGACTTCCAATGAATGTAAGTAAAACATTTAAACTTACTTAAGTTTGTAGTCTATTCACTGTGAGAGGGGTAGAGACATGGGGAGCACACTGTAGTGATTAATACTGGGGTATCTAAAGGTCTAGCAGCCCATACTTCCCACATTTTGCAAACACTGCATATATTTTAGTTTTGAACTCTGCTGGGGGGTGGGGTTGCCTAGAGAGTTTTGAATTCAGGCAGTCACCCATTTTTTTTTTCTTTTGTGGTTTCTCACACAGTGGGACATCAGTTCTTCCCCCATTATTACCCAACAGCCCCTGACCATTAGGTCCAGTCGTGTCCGACTATGGGGTTGCAGCACTCATCTCGTGTTACTGGCCGAGGGAGCTGGCGTACAGCTTCCGGGTCATGTGGCCAGCATGACTAAGCCACTTCTGGCGAACCAGAGCAGCGCACGGAAACGCCGTTTACCTTCCCGCCGGAGCGGTACCTATTTATCTACTTGCACTTTGACGTGCTTTCGAACTGCTAGGTGGGCAGGAGCAGGGACCGAGCAACGGGAGCTCACCCTGTCGCGGGGATTCGAACCGCCAACCTTCTGATCAGCAAGCCCTAGGCTCTGTGGTTTAACCACAGTCAGGGGCGTACTAAGGTAAATTGGTACCCGGGGGCAAAAAGTTTTTGTCAACCCCCCCCCCCGAGGCATAGGGAAGGTCAGGTGGTACCCGGTGCAGAAAATTTCTTGTCACCCCCCATTGATTCCCCCCCCTGCAAAAATGGTTTTACGTTATTTCATATTTTCTTACAAAGGAATAATAACAAGTAATAATAATAATAAAAACTTTTATTTATATCCCGCCCTCCCCGGCCAAAGTCGGGCTCAGGGTGGCTAACATCAGATACATAACATTGGTATAAAATCAAACAATAATTAAATTACCTCCTAAAAACATCTCAAAATCAAATTAAAGTCTAATTAGATGGCTTTCCACAGGGTTAGGGTTGGGAACAGTAAGTGCTCCACTGAACTGAAATTTCAGCCTTCACGACATAGGAAAACAGCCAAGTGAACAGCTATTTTGGTGGAGGAGGGTCAAGATATTAACCGATATGCATGAAATTTCATATATAGCTATATAATCCCTAGTATAGTAAGATAAGACCTTTGGAGCAGGCATTTTAAAAAAGTTTTTTATGAACTGCCCTAGTAGGGCAGTAATTGTTCCTTGATAATTTGTCACCCCTCCATTATGGAACATGGGGCGGCCCACCCCCTACGCCCCCCCTTGCTACGCCCCTGCCCACAGTGCCACCCGTGTCCCCACCCAACAGAAACAACTAGTGAAATGGGGGCATAGGGTCTCTGGGCATGCCAGAGACTCTTTCTCGCAGGTGTGGTTGGAACTTCTCAACAGGCAAGTGATGCCCCACCCACTGCTTCTGAAAGGGATGCATAAGTAAGAGCAAAACTGGATGCAGTGTTAAAAACTGCACAAATGCAATTAGCACGCATGCTTTCGTTATTTATGTAGCAGCTGGTGGAAATGCTAATCAGCCTCTCTTCCTGATGCGAGAGAGACATGTTTTGTTGCAGCTGGGGCAGAAGAAGGCTTCCAGTTGTGCTGCTGCAGATGTGCCCTGGCATTTCTTCTCTCTGCACTCCTCCCAGTAACCATTCCTCCTCTGGTAACTTCTGTGGATACACAGCTTTGTGGGAATGTTCATGGTGGCAGGAGAGGATATATCGTTTATTAATATCCTTCCTAACTTGCGCTAGCAAATTCCTTTATGTAGCAGAGTTACATTCCCCTTTTTACATGCACAGCAGATAGCTGGTTGCAGGCTCGTGTGAGCCTCTCACTATTATACAATTCAATCTGTCTCAGATTGAATTGTACGTTCCTGGTAAATTCCCTTGAATCCCTCTTAAAAGAATAAAGACGTGACAATCTTATTCAAAGTCAATAAAAGAAGTTTACTCACATCAGTTCACAGTTGGATTCCTGAAGGCAGACTTAGTTACAAATATGTACATGTGGATCTACCCCATATGGGGGAATAATCCCAGTGCTTCTGCTAGCTGAGAGCTAGCAGAGCAGTCCTAGCTAAAAGCTGGTCAAACAAAGAAGGAAGTCAAAAAGTGGGAGGTGTGCTGCTTGACTCGTCCTTTTTTAACCTGGACAGGTAAGGTCACACCTTCTATCACATGGATGCTCCAGCCAGGAGGAACAGGAAGTTTCGACTGGCTGGACCAAACATTCCCTTGCATGTCTTCTCTAGCATTACAAGGAATGTTGTAATTAACCGCTTCTCATGAATCACATGAAGTGAGAGCTGGACCATAAAGAAGGCTGATCGCCGAAGAATTGATGCTTTTGAATTATGGTGCTGGAGGAGACTCTTGAGAGTCCCATGGACTGCAAGAAGATCAAACCTATCCATTCTTAAAGAAATCAGCCCTGAGTGCTCACTGGAAGGACAGATCCTGAAGTTGAGGCTCCAGTACTTTGGCCACCTCATGAGAAGAGAAGACTCCCTGGAAAAGACCCTGATGTTGGGAAAGATGGAGGGCACAAGGAGAAGGGGATGACAGAGGACGAGATGGTTGGACAGTGTTCTCGAAGCTACCAACATGAGTCTGACCAAACTGCGGGAGGCAGTGGAAGACAGGAGTGCCTGGTGTGCTCTGGTCCAATGGGGTCACGAAGAGTCGGACACGACTGAACGACTGAACAACAACAACAACATGGATCACATCCCACAAGCTTGACTCTCTCCTGTCATCTGCAAGGGATTCCCACATGGTGGTGTCAATGTTGCCAGCCTTCATGTCTTGTTTGCAGACATCTTTCTAACGCAGAGTTGGTCTGCCCTGGGGCCTGGGGCCAGCTCCCCGCAGAGCACGCCCTTGGAGATCCTTCCATCTTGCAAGGAACGTGGGCTTGGGAGAGCAGATCTTTGTCTGAAACTCTGTCCTGCCATTTGATACCCAAAATCCTTCTGATGCAGTACATGTAGAAGGCGTTGAGGTGCTGCTCCTGGTGGCTATAAGATACCCATGACTCGCTTCCACAAAGCAGTGTGCTCAACACACAAGCCTGGTAGACCTTCATCTTGGTATTGCTGAGAAGGCAGGTCACATGGGTGGCACTGCGGGTTTGCAGGTTAATAGTGAGAACAAGTTATTAGCGATGACTGAAGCCCTTTGACCTTCTGTTCCAAAGTCTCCTACTTTTATTTTCTTACTGTACAGAACTGGAATATATAAAGCCCATCTCGTCGGGCTATTTAGTAACCTATTAGTGCATTTCTCTTTTCATCATTTGACAGGTGGAAGTAGTAGCCCAACCTTTTCCTTTTTAATTATAAGGGGTTCCAGATGTGGAGTGGGACATAAATTAAAAGCAGACTGACCCGTGCGACTTTTCAAAGCAAGGCAAACCTTCAAGGTATCTGCTTTTCATTTCGGAACGTTATTAAAGCTATTACCAAGAAATCCATATTCCGAGCTCAGCCCCGGTAATCGACACCTTGGAAGCAACTGTGCAGATTTACAGTGTGGCGAAAAGAAAATTTGTCTTCGAGGATGACCTTGATAGCTCATTTTCATAAAATGGACAAGGAGGCGTTTGGAATTGGAGAGGGTGAGCAGCCCGGTCACATCTCATCGGCCGACTCCTTTCTTTCTAAAGAACAATCACTTCAGTTTAACAAATAGGGTGACCGTGTGTCCTGCTCTGCAGAGTACAGTCTGCTCTCGGAAGAAACCCAAGTGCTGTCAACCTCGGTTTAAAAGTTAAAGCAGGGGCGTAGGAAGGTAAATTGGTTCCCGGGGGCAAAAAAAAAATTTGTCACCCCCCCCCCCAAGGCATGGGAAGGTCAGGTGGTACCCGGTGTGGAAAATTTCTTGTCAACCCCCCCATTGATTCCCCCCCCCGCAAAAATGGTTTTACGTTATTTCATATTTTCTTACAAAGGAATAATAACAAGTAATAATAATAATAAAAACTTTTATTTATATCCCGCCCTCCCCGGCCGAAGTCGGGCTCAGGGTGGCTAACATCAGATACATAACATTGGTATAAAATCAAACAATAATTAAATTACCTCCTAAAAACATCTCAAAATCAAATTAAAGTCTAATTAGATGGCTTTCCACAGGGTTAGGGTTGGGAACAGTAAGTGCTCCACTGAACTGAAATTTCAGCCTTCACGACATAGGAAAACAGCCAAGTGAACAGCTATTTTGGTGGAGGGGGGGGGGCTTGCTACGCCCCTGAGTTAAAGAGCTGTAAAGAGGGAAAGAAGCCTTGAAACTGCCCATCCGTGTTTATTGATTGGTTTTATTTATGGTATTCAAAGACCGCTCAATTACAGCAGTCTCAAAATGGTGTACATAGCAGTTACAAAAAGCACACTTTGGATAAAATCAATTGCAATTTGTCCTAAAGACAGAAAACTTCCTTACGAGCTTAGTGCACTGAGCCCCTTGGAAATAAGATGGATTAGGCAACAAGGGTTTTTATTTTTTTTTAAACTGTGATAGCTCAGTTGATAGCGCATGAGATTCTGAATTTCTAGGTCGCTATTTCGAGCTCCACGTTGGGCAAAAGGTTTCCTGTACTGCAGGGGCTGGGCTAGATGACTCTTGGGGTCCCCCTTCCAGTTCTACAATTCTATTATTCCATGAATAGCTGCTGAATTAAAAAGGTCTTTGAGAACAGGGGAACACAACAAGGCAAGGCATGGGAGGCTAATCCGAAAGCTGCAAGCTGCAAGTTTGATGGGCTACCTTACAGCTCCGTTCTGAAGTTTTGCAAGTGGAAGTTAAGATACAAGCTCTCGAGTGGCACATAAGAATACAAGACATGCCTGCTGGGTCAAGCTAATGAATGGCCCATCTAGCCCAGCATGTTGTGGGATGTAAACACAGAGCAGCCAAACACAACACTGCTAGAGTGGACATGAAGGTAACTCAGTCCTCCAGGCTTAACTTCCTGTTTACCTGGACTGAGTTACAGGAACCAGAAGTAGGTGTGGTCTTACCTGGGAACAAGAACCCAAAGAAGACTCCCCATTTTGCCTCGTCTTTTGAACTAGCAGGATGCTCTCTCTCAGCCTGCAGCTGAGAGAAGCAGAGGTGAAGCCTGTTCCCTTATGGAATCAGCTTCACCACATGTAAATAGATTTATCTAAACTTATCTGCCTCTTTGAGCCTGTACAGTACTGTGACTCATGGATGAATGTAAGTAAACTCTATTATATCTAATAATCAGTACTTTATTGTGTCTTTGCTTTTAAGAGGGAACAAGGGGAATATACCAGGAATATATATTTCTTATAGAGGCTTTAGCAAGCCTATGCAACCGTTTTCTGCTGTGTTTTAAAAGGGAATGTGACTCTGCTAAGTTTGGAGCTTGCTCACACAAGCTGGGATGATATATATAAAATAATACAGTGGTGCCCCGCTAGACGAAAATAATTCGTCCTGCGAAAATTTTCGTCTAGCGGGTTTTTCGTCTAGCGAAGCGGCAATGACAGCCGCGCTCCGCTAAACGAAAAAAAAAGACGAAAATTTTTCGTCTTGCGAAGCAGCCCCATAGACTTTTTCGTCTTGCGGGGCAGCTTCCGCTAGACGAATGCTGTTCGTCTAGCGAGTTTTTCGTCTAGTGAGGCATTCGTCTAGCGGGGCACCACTGTATATACTCATCCACACTCCTAAACATTCCCACAAATGTCTGTAGGAAACCCCCAAGCAGGACCTGAGCACATGAGCAACTCTCCCCTCCCACAGCAACTGGCATTCATCAAGAATAGCCATTGCATGGCCAGGCGGAGTCCCCCGAACCCCGGGACAGCCCCTGAGGGAAATAACGACACGTGACAACATTCTATGGGATTAAATTGGCCACAACTTTATTAATATTCAGATGTAGGAAGACCTTGGCTCAGGCATTGGGCGTTTATCCTTCCCAGCCCCCCAGCTGGGGTTCTGGGTAACTTCAGGGTTATCCAGCATGATTGGGAAGTGGGCTAGTCTGGAGAACATATGTTCAAGCAGATAGCCCACCCCCCTATGTTCGCTGCCGCTGGAAGGGGAGGGCAGTGACGACCCTGGGCGTTTGGTCAATGCCTCCCCCTGAGACCCCTTTAACGGGAACCCTGTTATCGCCGCCACAATGGGGGCGGGGGTCACCGCCCCACGCCCCCCCAATCCTGTAAATGACTAAAGGATTCCGCCCAAGGCCTGCAACCGCCAAAGTTGTGACGAATTGCTACGGGAAAGGCGAAACCTGCCAATGCAGGAAAGTCCTTTCCGGCCCTTCAACAGCGACCTTGACATAGCAGCGCCTGCGTGCCTGTGTGGCTGTGGAAAAAAAGGTGGTTAACCTGCAAAGTAAACGTCAATTGAGGGAGTGGAGGGTGGGGAAGCTCTGAATCCAACGGCCGCTTCCCAGGTATGACTCAAGTTCTATTGTGTGTACTGAATAATCCCTCCTTCTACCTGGCCAATCCCCCTGGCAACACCTCCCCAGCCAGGATTGGGCGGCTGCTGGAGTAGGTGGAGTCCACAGGTATCCAACCTGGGAAGGTAGTGCCAGGCCCAACTTCCAGGAGCTGCACCTGTGATCCAAGGGGGCTACTCGCGACCACGCAAAAGGCGCACCCCATTTGATGTGGAGAATGCTCATTGTGGCTAGTAGTCATCACCTATAATAAAGTACAAGTGTCTGTGCGTCCAGTCCCTGTGTCCGTGGGATGGCGCTACTGCGCATGTGCCCCACGGGCAGCCGTCGGGACTTGGAGCGCAGAGACTTCGGGCGGCCGGGTGAAACTGTTGAAGCGGCGGGTGCGCGCTCGCGTGGACTTACTTCTAAGCGGCAGCGGCCGTTACAAGTGGCGGCGGGCGAGCGATGTCAAGCGAGAGCTGCTCGGTTGTTAGAAAAAAAACACGAGATAAGCGAGAGCCGCTCAGTCAGCTCTGCGCATGTCCCCGACGTTGCTAGGGCAACAGTTTGACCACATATGTTCTAGCACCCGTTAATTTAACGGGGTTAATGTACTAGTGCAGGGGTGGCCAGCTTCCAAGAGACTGCGATCTACTCACAGAGTTAAAAACTGGCAGTGATCTACCCCCTTTTGGGGGGTTCAGGTCAAAGTTGTTGAGCTTTTTTTAGGAAGGAAAGCCCTGTTTTGGGGGGTTCAGGTCATTTTAGGGGTGCAGGGCAAAGATGTTGAGGTTTTTTTAGGGGAGCCAAAGTTTTTTAGCTTCTTTGGGGGAGCCACTGATCTACCGGTGATCTACCACAGACGTCCAGTGATCTACTGGTAGATCACGATCTACCTGTTGGACATGCCTGTACTAGTGGTTATATAAACCCCGTGCAAACATATGCCGTACATTTAAAGCACCATTCCAAAGAATCATAGAACCATAGGGTTGGAAGGGACCCCAAAAGTCATCTAGACCAGGGGTCAGGAACCTTTTCCAGCCATGGGCTGGTCCACTATCCCTCAGACCATGTGGTGGGCCAGATTATATTTGGGGGGTGGGGGGGATGAACGAATTCCTATGGCCCACAAATAACCCAGAGATGCATTTTAAATAAAAGGACACATTCTGCTCACGTAAAGACTGTTTTAACAAAGACTGTTAAAATCTGGCATGAATGTCCAACTCACCAGCTGAAGCACTGTTTCAAGAGATATTTTCGACATCTATGCTATATCAATCGCTGCACTAGTGCTGTTTTTGTGTTGGTTTTTTTTTATGGGAGAGCATCCAATTTCATTGTATTTGTACAATGACAATGTTGTTGTTGTTGTTCAGTCGTTCAGTCGTGTCCGACTCTTCGTGACCCCATGGACCAGAGCATGCCAGACACCCCTATCCTTCACATTGTATTTGTACAATGACAATAAAGAAACCTTATCTTAAAAACACCAGGCGGGCCCCACAAACAACCCAGAGATGCATTTTAAATAAAAGGACACATTCTACTCATGGAAAAACCACGCTGATCCCCAGACCGTCCGCAGGCCAGATTGAGAAGGTGACTAGACCACATCCGGCCCACGGGCCTTAGGTTCCCTACGCCTGCAAAGACCAGCTCCCTGCAAAGGCGGGAATCTAAGATTCATGGGAACTGCGGTTTGTTAAGGGTGCTGGGACTCGTAGCTTTGCGATGGGTAAACCTTAGCTCCCAAGATTCTTTGGGGGCAGAGGATGTGCTTTAAATCCATGGCAGGTATGCAGTGTGCATATAAGCTAACCTCTGCATAATTATTATTATTATTATTATTATTATTATTATTATTATTATTATTATTATATTTTATTATTTATTATTATTATTATTATTATTATTATTATTATTATTATTTTATTATTATACCCCGCCCATCTGGCTGGGTTTCCCCAGCCACTCTGGGCGGCTTCCAACAGAATATTAAAATGCAATAGTCTATTAAACATTAAAAGCTTCCCTAAACAGGGCTGCCTTCAGATGTCTTCTAAAAGTCTGGTAGTTGTTTTTCTCTTTGACATCTGGTGGGAGGGCGTTCCACAAGCTTTGTGTCAGCGAATCAGGTTGAATGCACAATAAATAGCTCCTCTGGAGGAGAACGGACAGCAGCATAAACCTCTTGCAAGGATGCATGTTATCTGTCAGAGTGGGGAAGGCTAACTCCTCTAACTCCTAACTCCTAAGAAAGGAGATCTGGGATACCCTTCCAGGAATGGCGGGAGGGTGTGCTCCTGAACACAAGGCACACTGGACGTCTTCCTGAATAGCCCTTGCAAGAAGGACCTGCTGCTGATTTCTGTCTGTCCACGTAAACACCCGGCAATGTTTGTCTCTTCTCCTGTTACTGGAGGGCCGTTTCACTTTCTACGGTTCACCAGCTGGAGGGACACAGATCCAAATCGCCTCTGAGTAAATGGGATTCTTTCTCTCCTGATTCCGATAGGCTGGAATCCAGACCGACTTCTCTTCTGTTTACTTTAGCTGGGTTACATTATGTTGGAAAATTGAATCCAGAAGCCTTCGCTCGGGTCCCCTACCTAACTTTGGACAGAGAAACCTGTCGGGTTGTTTCCAAAAGGGCTTTATGCTCACAAACACCCAGCCACAACTCAGTATAAACCGCTCTCCTCCTAGCCTGCAAGACCCACACTCAGCAAATGGTTAGGAGGACCTTGGAGAGGAAAGGAGCAAAAAGAAGAAGAGAGACATTGATTCTCCACCTGGCTGGGTTTCCCCAGCCACTCTGGGCGGCTTCCAACAGAATGTTAAAATACAATAATCTATTAAACATTAAAAGCTTCCCTAAACAGGGCTGCTTTCAGATGTCTTCTAAAAGTCTGGTAGTTGTTTTTCTCTTTGACATCTGGTGGGAGGGCATTCCACAGGGCGGGTGCCACTACCGAGAAGGCCCTCTGCCTGGTTCCCTGTAACTTGGCTTCTCGTAGCGAGGGAACCGCCAGAAGGCCCTCGGCACTGGACCTCAGTGTCTGGGCTGAACGATGGGGGTGGAGACGCTCCTTCGGGTAGACTGGACCGAGGCCATTTAGGGCTTTAAAGGCACTTTGAATTGTGCTTGGAAACGTACTGGGAGCCAATGTAGGTCTTTCAAGACCGGTGTTATGTGGTCTCGGCGGCCACTCCCAGTCACCAGTCTAGCTGCCACATTCTGGATTAGTTGTAGTTTCCGGGTCACCTTCAAAGGTAGCCCCACGTAGAGCGCATTGCAGTAATCCAAGCGAGAGATAACTAGAGCATGCACCACTCTGGTGAGACAGTCCACGGGCAGGTAGGGTCTCAGCCTGCGTACCAGATGGAGCTGGTAGACAGCTGCCCTGGACACAGAATTAACCTGCCCTCCATGGACAGCTGTGAGTCCAAAATGACTCCCAGGCTGCGCACCTGGTCCTTCAGGGGCACAGTTACCCCATTCAGGACCAGGGAGTCCTCCACACCTGCCTGCCCCTGTCCCCCAAAAACAGTACTTCTGTCTTGTCAGGATTCAACCTCAATCTGTTAGCTGCCATCCATCCTCCAACCGCCTCCAGACACTCACACAGGACCTTCACCGCTTTCACTGGTTCTGATTTGAAAGAGAGGTAGAGCTGGGTATCATCCGCATACTGATGAACACCCAGCCCAAACCCCCTGATGATCTCTCCCAGCAGCTGCATGTAGATGTTGAAAAGCATGGGGGAGAGGACAGAACCCTGAGGCACCCCACAAGTGAGAGCCCAGGGGTCTGAACACTCATCCCCCACCACCACTTTCTGAACACGGCCCAGGAGGAAGGAGCGGAACCACTGTATAACAGTGCCCCCAGCTCCCAACCCCTCTAGCCGGTCCAGAAGGATGTTATGGTCGATGGTGTCAAAGGCCGCTGAGAGATCCAGCAGAACTAGGAAACAGCTCTCACCTTTGTCCCTAGCCCGCCGGGAGATCACCCCCCCCCCCTTAAGGAAAGGAGCCAAAAAAGACATTGATTCTTAATTGCAATGGATTCTTCCCCTTTAAAGGAAACTGTTGTGTATATAGTTTCTCTCTGCCTACCATGGCTGCAGTTCTCACTCAGGTCCGCACATGCAAATGAAGGATTTGAGAGTGCCGCTCACGGATTGGGTAGCTAGAGAGAGAGTTGCTACTGTTGCATGTTACTGAGTACTATATAAGCAGGCTGGCTCAGCCCTTCAGTTCAGTTCTGTTCCAGCCTGAGAATAAAGAGAGCTGCTTGGAGAATCACTGTGTCATCTGCTATGTCTATTGCCTTCAATAGAGACAATTTATGCTACACGAGTTAGGAAGAGAGCAGAGAGAATTGTAGCAGATCCTTTACATCCCGGTCATCATCTGCTTGATTTACTTCCATCTGGACGTCGCTACAGGACTTCATATACAAAATCGGCCAGGCACAAGAATAGTTTTTTCCCCTTGTGCCATTAAATTGTTAAATTCGTAGTTGTATAGCTGAAGGGGAGGTAAATTATGGGTGGGGTTTCTTTGCTTCTTTGTATTGTGAGAGGAACAGTGTCTGTATGTTTACATTGCAATGTAGCCGAAACAAATTCCAAGTATGTTGGAAAATGTACTTGGCCAATAATAAATTATTCCTATTCCTATGTCTACCCACTATTTAATAACACCAATTCTCAATTGCAAATGGGTTCTCCTTTCAAGAAAATAGGTAAAGAAGAAGACATCTGATTCGTAACTGCAAATGAATTCTCTTCCTTTAAAGACAAGAAGCGGAGGGGGAGAGAAAGTCATGGATTCTCCATCCCAGCGTTCCTGCAGTAATTAGAGTGATAGCTGGCCCGCTTGATAAATGGAGAAAAGGAGGCGACTGGTGTAAATAGAGCTCTCTTCTAAAGGAGAAATGCTCGGGCGTCTTATCCTCCAGAGTGTGATTGAAAGGGTGAGAAGTTAATTTGGCAGATTCGCTTCTATGGTTTCATAATGTTTCTCTCCTCTTTCTCTCTCCCCAGCCCCCCACTCCCCGGCTCCACCAAAGCCCTGCCCTCATACAAGGCAGGAGCGTGACCCGAAACGCAACCCTCCTCCCCAGGGTGCATCCTGAGCGGCAACAGCTTAGCTCAAGTGTTTCTCATGAACAGGCATCCCGGGCACTCGGTCTAAATCATGCTACTTCCTTCACGCCACGGCCCAGTTAACAAGTTAGTCCATCGGCGGAATCCACAGATGGCAGTTCAAAAGGGCCACTGCAGCCCAGCGAGGGGAAGGCCAGAGAGTTGCAGGGATTTGCTCATTACTCGGATTCGGCTGCGGGGGGGGGCGCTCCGGAGGGGTGAGAGGGGCTGGGGAGGGGTGGAGGGGGGGAGGCCAGGCAGGTCTCCCAGAACAAGCACCCCACCCCCTGCACAAATACAGTCAGCATCTTCTGCAGAGAGAGTCCGAGAGGGAAAGCAAGGGCTGCTGGCGGAGATCATCTTTTAAGGAAAACCACTTGGATAGATGCACAGCTCCTTTGCCTGGTCAAGCACATCACACACATTTTGCATTTTTAAATATATATATATATTTATTAGATAGTCCATACATCCACTTACTTATACATACCTATATATACCTAGACTCTCTTACCTACGTATACATAACAATATGCCTGGCTGAATGTGGTTTTTTTTTTTTCCTTTTTCTAATTTTTTTTTTTTAGTTTTCTCTTAAGATATAAACAATAAGACACAGATACGACTATGTGGGATGTTAAATTTTATTCAGTAATATTATATAATAGCAGTTGTAATACTTTGTTACCTTTTTTTCTTTGTTTGTTAAACAAAATGAATTAATAAAAATTAAATTATAAATATAATATATATATTATATATATATATATTATTAATTCTCAAAGAATTCAAACATTTAATCAATACAGTTTTTTAAATAAATCTTGTTTTGACTTCTCGCTCCTTCCAGATGTTGGTTTGTTGTTTTCTTTTAATAATAATAATAATAATAATAATAATAATAATAATAATAATAATAATAAATTTTTCCAATATGAACAGCGAATTAACATATCCATCAAATCACAGTTGCAGTTACAGGTAGGTAGCCCTGTTGGTCTGCCGTAGTCAAACAAAATAAAAAAATTCCCTCCAGTAGCACCTTAGAGACCAACTAAGTTTGTTCTTGGTATGAGCTTTCGTGTGCATGCACACTTCTTCAGATACACTGAAACAGAAGTCACCAGACCCTTATATATAGTGAGAGAGTGAGGAGGGGTATTACTCAGAAGGGTGGTGGGAATGGGGGATTGGCTGATAGGTGTGGAAAACCTGTTGACGACTGTTAACGACTGCAATTGGTCTTACAGGAAAAAGCAAGGGGTGAGACGGCTAATGTATCTCATTATACATGACAAAGCTATCTTTAGCCATCTCACCCCTTGCCTTTACAAAGTGATCCGCAACTTTTGGATAAAGCAGGGGTCAGCAAACTTTTTCATCAGGGAGCCGGTCCACTGTCCCTCAGACCTTGTGGGGGGCTGGGCTATATTTTGAAGGGAAAAAATGAACGAATTCCTATGCGCCGCAAATAACCCAGAGATGCATTTTAAATAAAAGCACACATTCTACTCATGTAAAAACATGCTGAATCCCGGACCGTCCGCGGACCAGACTGAGAAGGCGATTGGGCCGCATCCGGCCCCTGGGGCCTTAGTTCGCCTACCCATGGGATAAAGTAACCCTTGTGAAAACTCATCAGCAGTTTAGTGCAAATTTTTCCTAATGCATGTTTGTTGACTAATTTTCTGCCAATCTAGCATAAGCCTCTATATGTACACTTTACCCCAGGAAGATGTGTTTTTGTGCTCATTTGCTTGGCTGAAGAGTTCCATCGCCAGATTCAAAACCTGCAAACGTCAAAGGTCAATGGTGTTTTGGTTCACGTGTTGAGGGTTTCTCCCTCGTCCCTGCCTCCTCCTCAAGCTTGCAGACTAGTTGCATGCTTCCAAACGAAACCCGTGTATGTTTTTGGACGCATCACTTGGCGCTGCAAAATATGGAGATTTCAAAGGATGCCTGTCCTTCATTCAGTTTGCGGACTGTTTCAGAAAGTGCCAGTTAAGTAAATTCCTTTGAAATGGCCTTTTTAATACAAACGGGATCAAATGTCTCTTCCCTCCCATGTGGCAGCCCCTCCCTTCCTCTTGAGTCCCTCCCCCCCTCCCCTTGGAGATCTGTGGCTTGTCAGGGGCCTCCTAAATCAGCTTGCTGTCCTCAGCTAGGGTGAAGAATGCTATCCAACTGCCAGGGTTGAAGTAAAATTCAACGACAGTCAAGTCGACTTCTATAAGTGGTATTGGGGGACAGGCATGTTGTCTTTTGCCCCAAGCAGAAAAAAAATGAAGGGCCATAGTTCAGTGGTTGAGCATCACACATCGCAAACAGGGTCCCTGCCCCCAAGAGCTTACAGTCAAAGTTTGGACTGGAAGCGGGTGAGGAAGGCAAGAAGGGATACTGTATGAATCACCCCAGACCCTGTGATAATCATCCGAGAGGCCATTCTTCGTGTGCCCTTTCTAGAAGTCTAGTGGACTGCAAGAAGATCAAACCAATCCATTCTCAAAGAAATCAGCCCTGAGTGCTCGCTGGAAGGACAGATCCTGAAGTTGAGGCTCCAGTACTTTGGCCACCTCATGAGAAGAGAAGACTCCCTGGAAAAGACCCTGATGTTGGGAAAGATGGAGGGCACAAGGAGAAGGGGACGACAGAGGATGAGATGGTTGGACAGTGTTCTCGAAGCTACTAACATGAGTTTGGCCAAACTGCGGGAGGCAGTGAAGGATAGGCGTGCCTGGCGTGCTCTGGTCCATGGGGTCACGAAGAGTCGGACACGACTGAACGACTGAACAACAACAGCAAGTGTGCTGCAATACAATAACAGGGCCTTTTCTGTGGTGGCTCCCCATTTGTGGAATGCTCTCCCCAGGGAGGCTTGCCTGGTGCCTTCACTACATATCTAGCACTACATGTGAAAAGGATTTAGGGGTCTTGATGGACCACAGCTTAACACGAGTCCACAGTGTGATGCAGCAGCAAAAAAGGCTAACACTATTCTAGGCTGCATCAACAGAAGTCTAGTGTCCAGATCGAGGGAAGTAATAGTCCCAATCTATTCTGCCTTGGTCAGACCACACCTGAAATACTGTGTCCAGTTCTGGGCACCACAATTTAGGAAGTATGTTGACAAGCTGGAACGTGTGCAGAGGAGGATGACCAAGATAATCAAGGGTCTGGAAACCAAGCCTTATGAGGAGCGTTTGAAGGAGCTGGGTATGTTTAGCCTGGAGAAGAGAAGACTGAACGGAGATATGATAGCCATCTTCAAATATTTCAAGGGCTGCCACATGGAAGATGGAGAAAGCTTGTTTGCTCCTGCTCTGGAGGGCAGGACTCGAACCAATGACTTCAAGTTGCAAGGAAGGAGAAGGATGGCCACCTGTCATGGATGCTTTAGCTGAAATTCCTGTGTGGCAGGGGGTTGGACTAGATGACCCTTGGGGTACCTTCTGAATCTACCATTTTTTGATTCTGTTATTCGTCTTCAACCAGGCCTTTGATTGACTACACCATCTATGGTCTTTCAAAAGCGGGGCATTGGGGTTGGTTTTTTTTGCTATTACATATTTTGTGGTTTTACATTGTAAACCTCCCTGTCTTCTTTAGATGAAGGGCAGTTTATAAATTAAATAAATAAGAATAATCATAGCTAGGGATTTTTTTTTTCAGCTGGACCTCACCTGCACTCCGTTCCGGCACCTCTCAGGTGGGAGCCATTGCCATTAGAAGAGAACAAGGGAGGCATTCCTGGTGACTTCCGGTGCCTCTCTTTCTAGAAAAATATCCCAGACTATACCCCTTGCCGGAGACAGACAGCAGAGTGATCCTTCCTTATGCCAAGGCATTGGATGAAATCACTCTTTGACCCTCCATACCCTTCCCCGTGGGTGGCGCTGTGGTCTAAAGCACAGAGCCTAGGGCTTGCCGATCAGAAGGTCGGCGGTTCGAATCCCCGCGACGGGGTGAGCTCCGTGTTCGTCCCTGCTCCTGCCCACCTAGCAGTTCGAAAGCACGTCAAAGTGCAAGTAGATAAATAGGTACCGCTCCGGCGGGAAGGTAAACGGCGTTTCCGTGCGCTGCTCTGGTTCGCCAGAAGCGGCTTAGTCATGCTGGCCACATGACCTGGAAGCTGTACGCCGGCTCCCTCGGCCAGTAAAGCGAGATGAGCGCCGCAACCCCAGAGTCGTCTTCAACTGGACCTAATGGTCAGGGGTCCCTTTACCCTTTACCTTACCCTTCCCCACACGAGGCCAAAGATTCCAGGCACCTGGAAGATGAGCTACTACTCTCTCTTGCTGGCGGAGACACCTCCCTTCCCTGGGAGGAGACCCAGGAAACGAAAAAGCAGCGAAGTCCAAACCTTTCCCGGGCTCCGAGAGCCAGTGTGGTGTAGTGGTTAAGAGCGGTAGACTCGTAATCTGGGGAACCGGGTTCGCGTCTCTGCTCCTCCACATGCAGCTGCTGGGTGACCTTGGGCTAGTCACACTTCTCTGAAGTCTCTCAGCCCCACTCACCTCACAGAGTGTTTGTTGTGGGGGAGGAAGGGAAAGGAGAATGTTAGCCGCTTTGAGACTCCTTCGGGTAGTGATAAAGCGGGATATCAAATCCAAACTCTTCTTCTTCTTCTTCTTCTTCTTCTTCTTCTTCTTCTTCTTCTTCTTCTTCTTCTTCTTCTTCTTCCTCCATTTATCAGCAGAGGCAGAGGAGATCGCGATTCCCAGCCCTCAAGATCAAGAGATCTTGGGGGAGTTCTCAGCAAAGAACGCAGGGCAGCCGCCCCTCCCTCTCCCCAGCCACCCCTTTCTCTCTCTGCCTGTCCCCCCCTCCTCCACCACCTGAAGAGGACCTTGCAGAAAAGGGGTCCAGCCAGCTTGCTCTTCTCCACAAATTACATTTAGATCTTCAATGCCCGGCACCGAATCTAGGAGACATATTGGTCCCCGAGACTTCAAAACAAGCTTAAATTGGAACCAGATTGCCGGAATGCTTCTTAGCTAACATTTATATTACTTTAGTTACCAAATCCAGGCCCAAATCCTTGAGACTCAGCAGGGGAAGGTATAATATATTAGGAAGTAAGACGCAATATATATATATATATATATATATATATATATATATATTCACATACACATTTCTCTCTGTGTTCTGGCTTCTTCTATAAATGTATGAAAAGTTTCCTTGCTCGCTTGCGAGGAAATGGCTACAAAGCCCTGATGCCCTGGTTTCCAAAAGTGAAAGACCCCCCCACACACACATCTCTCTCTCTCCCCCCACCCCAATCCCAGTCGATCGGTGTGTTTTTCTGAGGCCCTGGGGAATAGTTTGGATTACTGGCAGTAAAGATTGCTGCATTGAGTCTCGGGTATCCGAGTAGATAATTATACACATATACCTGGAGATACAGGAGCCATTGCCCCGTGAATTAACAGAGGATGAGGGGAATCTTGGGAGACCGTAAAAAGCCTCCCCCTGAACGGATCTTGGTAAACGAATCTCTTTGGGAACCATCGGGATGGAGCTTTACCATGAATTTCAATTGTGTGCTTGAAGGGAGAAACAAGGAACCCTTTTTTTGGTGTCTCGGAAGCAAGCGAAAGAAGATGGTTTCTTCCAGTGGATTTTTCTTTCTTTCTTTTTTTACAAAAACGAAGGGAACTCGCAGAGCCTCGCGTACATTTTTCTCAGTGCTTTATACAATAACCCTGCGAGGTGGGCCTGTACGATGAGTCCCCCCGCACTGGGGGGGGGATGAGGCCGAGAGAGCTGCGTGTCGGGGTCCCCAAACCCACCCCTCAAATGAAACGCACTTCACACAGGGATTTAAGTTTAAGGTTTTTGGCATAATTTTGGCCACAACTTTATTAAAATACAAAATATGTGAGTGGTTGCTTAGGCATTGGTTCAGACTATCTGTCCCACTGGGGACAGAACTGACATCCACCCGCCTGTGGAAGAAGAAGAAGAAGAAGAGTTTGGATTTGATATCCCGCTTTTCACTACCCGAAGGAGTCTCAAAGCGGCTAACATTCTCCTTTCCCTTCCTCCCCCACAACAAACACTCTGTGAGGTGAGTGGGGCTGAGAGACTTCAGAGAAGTGTGACTAGCCCAAGGTCACCCAGCAGCTGCATGTGGAGGAGTGCAGACACGAACCCGGTTCCCCAGATTACGAGTCCGTAAAGGGAAAAAACTTTGGGGAGAGGATGGGAGGCGGGGGTCTGACCCTCGCCTCTCCCCTAATGCTCACAGGGGCTGACTTGGTGCTCAGTACATGTGTACACTCTAACATTTCTCCGAAGAAAATTGTTGTTTAGTCATTTAGTCTTGTCCGACTCTTCGTGACCCCATGGACCAGAGCACACCAGGCACCCCTATCCTCCACTGCCTCCCGCAGTTTGGCCAAACTCATGCCAGTCGCTTCGAGAACACTTCCAACCATCTCGTCCTCTCTCGTCCCCTTATCCTTGTGCCCTCCACCTTTCCCAACATCAGGGTCTTTTCCAGGGAGTCTTCTACCTGGACTGTGGAATTTGCTACCAAGGAGTGTGGTGGAGTCTCCTTCTTTGGAGGTCTTTAAGCGGAGGCTTGACAGCCATCTGTCAGGAATGCTTTGATGGTGTTTCCTGCTTGGCAGGGGGTTGGACTGGATGGCCCTTGTGGTCTCTTCCAACTCTAGGATTCTAGGATTCTATGATTCTCTTCTCACTAGGTGGCCAAAGTCTTGGAGCCTCAGCTTCAGGATCTGTCCTTCGAATGAGCACTCAGGGCTGATTTCCTTCAGAATGGGACGTCCTATTCTTCACCTGCATGGAAGCTGGTGGCTGGCCCGAATTCCCTGCATTCAGTCTGCCTTTACCTGATGAAGAGAACGAGATCCATTCTGGACGGTCGATTCTGCTTCTGGTTATTACGACCCGGTTACGGTAGGCTTAAGGCTCTGTAGGTCCTTGGTAAATAGCGGTGGCCTGAGGGAGCAGCTGTGTTTTTCTGCGTCGAGTGGGAAGAATGAGATCTTAGGAGGTTCCAGTTGGATGGGAGACCCGGTGCAGGAGGCCAACAACAGGCCGAGTGGGAAAACAGAGCCGCATCCAGGAAACTGCCCGTCTCTCCCTGTGCAGCTGTCTTCCTTTCCGCAATGCGGATGGGCACTGGCAAGCCTCGCTCTGCTGCGCTCCATTTCAGGTCATTTAATCCACTGCAGAACAGGTATTACGTGGTATCCGTAACCTCAAAGGTCAATTGGTCCCAAGTTGTGAAGGGCTTTCTAGACTAATGGTACACCTTGAACTTGGCATGGTAGCAAATGTGCTCTCACCTGTCAGCAACTTTGCTGCAGCATTCTGCACTAGCTGCAGCTTCCGGATCAAGTGCGAATGAAGACCTACCTGGAGCATGAAGCACCTGCAGCATTCTGTTTCTGGACTAGCAGAAGGGATGGAGAAATCTTCACGTGGTCCACAAGCTCGAGAAAACAAGTGAAGATGTATGTATATCAAAGTAAATCACATGACACAGACTGATAGTCTTTCTAAATGGGTGGCGCTGTGGTCTAAACCAGTGTTTTTCAACCTTTTTTGGGCAAAGGCACACTTGTTTCATGAAAAAAATCACGAGGCACACCACCATTAGAAAATGTTAAAAAAATTAACTCTGTGCCTATATTGACTATATATAAAGTATTTTTCAATTTTTCCCACGGCACACCAGGCAACATCTCGCGGCACACTAGTGTGCCACGGAACAGTGGTTGAAAAACACTGGTCTAAACCACTGAGCCCTTGGGCTTGCCGATCAGAAGGTCGGCGGTTCGAATCCCCATGACGGGTGAGCTCCCGTTGCTCTGTCCCAGCTCCTGCCAACCTAGCAGTTGAAAGCAACCAGTGCAAGTAGATAAATAGGTACCACTGCGGCAGGAAGGTAAACGGCATTTCCATGTGCTCTGGCTTCTGTCATGGTCTCCCGTTGTGCCAGAAGCGGTTTAGTCCTGCTGGCCACATGACCCAGAAAGCTCTCTGTGGACAAACGCCAGCTCCCTCGGCCTGAAAAGTGAGATGAGCACCACAACCCCAAAGTCATCTTTGACTGGACTTAACAATCCAGATGTTCTTTACCTTTACCTTTTTACCTTACAAAATCTCGGGCAGAGGACTTTCTCAGATTCAGTACCAGAGATCCCTTCTGTGAAGATGCGAGGGGCCAAGTATGTAATGTTGTCCACACAAAGCATGAGCTATGAGCCCACCTCACAGTTTAATGTTGGCGTGGAGTAACTTCCCATTCAAATATCCCCAAAGTCTTCTCCTTTCTCCCAAACTCTTTGGGGCCACTGCCCCCTTGTTTCATTCCCCACTGCCTCCTATCCTATAAAAAAGCTTTATTCAGAAAAGCAGTTTGCACGGCCCACTAAGGAAGGTCTTCTTTTTGACATCTGCCTCTCTCAAGACAAAATGGAGTGCACCTCCAGGGGTGAACTCAGACTGCTGTGTTAGCCGCACAAGCCTGAGCAATGTGTGTGGAGGTCCTGGGCTGGCCAAATGACATGCTCCCCCCCTCTCGGCCTCCAGTTTGGCTGCAGGAGTTGCTGGAAGGAGGCGTACAAGGAGTCATCCAACCGCCTTAGGGACTCCATTCCAGATTTGTGTAGGGTTTACTCCTTCTCCCCAAGATGTTCCACAAGAAAACAGAGATTTGGGATCAGAATTTTCCTTCTCCTTCCCAAGTTGATGAGCCCCAATAACAATAAAATTCAGAACAGCAACAATTAATTGCACATTTCTTCAAAATCCAGTTAAAAATATTTAGTGCGGCTAAGTCAACGGGTGGCACTGTGGGTTAAACCACAGAGCCTAGGGCTTGCTGATCAGAAGGTCGGCGGTTCGAATCCCCGCGACCGGGTGAGCTCCCTTGCTCGGTCCCAGCTCCTGCCACCTAGCAGTTTGAAAGCACGTCAAGTGCAAGTAGATAAATAGGTACCGCTCCGCGGGAAGGTAAACGGCGTTTCCGTGCACTGCTCTGGTTCGCCAGAAGCAGCTTAGTCATGCCGGCCACATGACCCGGAAGCTGTACGCCGGCTCCCTCGGGCAGTAACGCGAGATGAGCGCTGCAACCTCAGAGTCGAACACGACTGGACCTAATGGTCAGGGGTCCCTTTACCTTTACCTTTAAGTCAACAAGCTTGATGAACCTGATGCAGCGATACCAGCTTCTCAAGGTCTGATAGTCATTGATACCTCCCACGACCCCTGCCGCCCCCTCGCTTCTTGGTGCCCCCACTCCAGTGCATTTCCAGATAAGGCTGTGAAAATCCCATCTCCAAAACCCCGGAGGGCTGCTGCCGGCCAGTGCAGAAAATACTAGATGGACCAAGAGTCTGATTTGGTACAAGGTAGCTTCCTCTGTTCCTACTTCTTGTGGGAATGTTTAGGAGTGTGGATGAGTATATATTATTTTATATATATCATCCCAGCTTGTGTGAGCAAGCTCCAAACTTAGCAGAGTTACATTCCCTTCCAAAACACAGCAGAAAACGGTTGCATAGGCTTGCTAAGCCTCTATAAGAAATATATATTCCTGGTATATTCCCCTTGTTCCCTCTTAAAAGCAAAGACACAATACAGCACTGATTATTAGATATAATAGAGTTTACTTACAGTCATCCGTGAGTCACAGTACAGGCTAAAAGAGGCAGACAAACTTAGATAAATCTATTTACATGTGGTGAAGCTGCTTCCATAGGGGAAAGACGACAGAGGATGAGATGGTTGGACAGTGTTCTCGAAGCTACTAACATGAGTTTGGCCAAACTGCGGGAGGCAGTGGAGGATAGGGGTGCCTGGCGTGCTCTGGTCCATGGGGTCACAACTGAACAACAACAATGGCAATCTAATAGAAATCTGAATGCAAAAGGCAGCTTCCTGCGCTCCTGTGATACTGAGAGAGTCGGGTCTGGGGTCCAACTCAGCCCCAAGTCCTCTTCCTGTGGCCTGACGCCCCTCTGAGCCCGGCACACTGTGCCAACCTGCGATTTGCATGGCAGTCTCCTTTGCAATTCTGCAGGGCATCTGAGGGTCTGCCTCTCGGATCGTGCACGCAGCGGCGGGCTGGGCAGCCTAATATCTTGGCCCAGCCTTGGCAGCCGCCATCCGGCAGGCTGTTATTGGGAAAGGCTGGGTGTGGGGTGTGGGGTGGGGGCTGCGGGGAAGTGGCCAAGCTGTGAGGCCAGCCCTGGGAATGCAGGGAATGTCCCTGCTCTGTTTATTCACACCTGCGGGTTGCGGAGGCTGTCATCCGAAGAGCGGCTCGCATCTTACCCAGAAGGTCAAGCACCAAGGAGACCTAATTAAAAGCTCATTACAAGAGACAATCTCCATTAGCATGCCAAACTTCATGCAAATCCATTAACTCCGGGGCTTTCTTCGGAAGCCTCGAATTCCTGCCCCAGCGCCCCCAGGGACTGGAAAATGTGGCCGGTTAATTTGCTGTTCCCCGTCTGCGAAAATTAGGCTCAGTCCAGCTTGCTCTCTGGATTATTTCACATTCCAGCAAATTAGTTTTATCCGTTCTGAGAACATTTTAACAAAAGAGAGTTCTTTGGGGCATCACATGGATAAAATAGCGATGGCTGAAAAAGAACAAGCAGCGCGCTTAATCAGGAACAAATAACTTTAAATCTCTCCCAAAAATGCAGCCTTTCCTGTTATTTCTCCATCTCCCTTTCTCTCTCTTCCATTTATCTTTCGACACTCGGGGTTTGTGTTTTTTTTTTCTTCCCCCCCCCTTAGAAAAAAAGAATAAGGAAGAAAGAAAACCCCGGTGCTCTGAGTCCAACTCTTTCTTGCCGCCGCCGCCCCCACCCTTCCCTGTCCCTCAAAAAATAAAAGGGTTTTATTCCATTGTCACAGATCTGCAAACTTGTTAAGCATAAAGTCAAGTAAACGATACTATTGTGGGAGGGAAGGCAATTTATCTGGGATGGAGGGAGGCGATGGTGGGGCGGGGCGGGGAGGGGAGACTGGGGGCTGGTGGATAAAACGCCCCTGCGAGGTCTCGAATGAACCCGAATGGCTCAAAGTAAACAGAGAAATCTGAAAGCTTTTGTGAGTTGAAAGTGGCTATCTGTTGCAGGTCCTGCCTCATTAACTACTAATAGAAGCATTGCATTGGCCTTCTGAGATGGGTAACACGCACCCCCTTCCTACCCCCCAGGAGAGCACGTTGAACTTTAGGCTGGAGGTGCCTTCCATTCTTCTGCTGTGCCGTGCAAAGGTTTGACCTTCACCTCTTCGAAAAATGTTTATCCTCTTTTCCATCCCCCTAGGTGAAACCAAAGAGAGAGCGAGAGATCTTCAGAATGCAAACACAAAGACAAGGACATTTGCAGCGATGACGGGGGGACCCGCTGAAGAAGAAAAGGCGGCGGCACCCATAGGCGGTCCCTCTGGGGGGCTGGGGGTGCCAAGGCACGCACAAAACTTGCACTGTGGGTGCCCCGCTGGGCGTCCCAACAGCTGTCCCCCAGCCCCTTCTCACAGTGTCTGACCAGATGCCCCAAGCAGGAACCGACCGCAAGAGCCATCTCCCCTCCTGCGGTTTCCCGCAACGGGTATTGAGAAGCATCCTTGCCTCTGGCTGCGGGGGCAGAGCAGGGGCGCCCTGCTTATGAAAGCCTTCTCCTCCTCCATGAGTTTGTCCAGTCTTCTTTTAGAAGGCCTTTGCTGCCTCCTGTGGGAGTGAGTTCCACGGTTTAACTAGGTGCTGCATAGTTAAATCAACTCACCCATGGCACATAAGGAAAACCCCGCTGGATCAGGCCAATGGCTCTGCTAGTCCAGCATCCTGTTCTCACCAGGTCCAGCCAGATGCTGATCAGAAGCCTCAAGCTGGACCTGGGGGCAACATCTGATCTGCCCTTCTGTGATTCCTAACATCGGGTATTATTATTATTATTATTATTATTATTATTATTATTATTATTACTAATTTTGGGCTTTTATAATTTGATTTTATGTTGTGAACCGCCCTGAGACCTGCACGTATAGGGCGGCGTACAAATTCAATACTAATACTAATTTGTTGTTGTCGTTTAGTCGCTTAGTCGTGTCCGACTCTTCGTGACCCCATGGACCAGAGCACGCCAGCACTCCTGTCTTCCATGCCTCCCGCAGTTTGGTCAACTCATGTTGGTAGCTTCGAGAACACTGTCCAACCATCTCGTCCTCTGTCATCCCCTTCTCCTTGTGCCCTCCATCTTTCCCAACATCAGGGTCTTTTCCAGGGAGTCTTCTCTTCTCATGAGGTGGCCAAAGTACTGGAGCCTCAACTTCAGGATCTGTCCTTCCAGTGAGCACTCAGGGCTGATTTCCTTCAGAATGGATAGGTTTGATCTTCTTGCAGTCCATGGGACTCTCAAGAGTCTCCTCCAGCACCATAATTCAAAAGCATCAATTCTTCGGCGATCAGCCTTCTTTATGGTCCAGCTCTCACTTCCGTACATCACTACTGGGAAAACCATAGCTTTAACTATACAGACCTTTGTCGGCAAGGTGATGTCTCTGCTTTTTAAGATGCTGTCTAGGTTTGTCATTGCTTTCCTCCCAAGAAGCAGGCGTCTTCTAATTTCGTGACTGCTGTCACCATCTGCAGTGATCATGGAACCCAAGAAAGTGAAATCTCTCACTGCCTCCATACTAATACTAGTAAGAGCCCACTCTGGGCAAATAGTTGGGACTTTAAAATGGTATGATAGAAACTCTTATTGGATGCATCTCATGATGTGGGGAGAGTTATCTCTTTTTAGAAAATGGCCTTGGAGATTTCTAACGTGGTATGGTTGGAAACCTAAATATATGAAATCTTACGAGCTTTTGCTACTTTCTATTAGATGTCTTTCACATCTATTAGATGTGAGCTGGACCATAAAGAAGGCTGATCACCAAAGAATTGATGCTTTTGGATTATGGTGCTGGAGGAGACCCTTGAGAGTCCCATGGACTGCAAGAAGATCAAACCGATCCATTCTTAAAGAAATGAGCCCTGAGTGCTCACTAGAAGGGCAGATCCTGAAGTTGAGGCTCCAGTACTTTGGCCACCTCATGAGAAGAGAAGACTCCCTAGAAAAGACCCTGATGTTGGGAAAGATGGAGGGCACAAGGAGAAGGGGACGACAGAGGATGAGATGGTTGGACAGTGTTCTCGAAGCTACTAACATGAGTTTGGCCAAACTGCGAGAGGCAGTGAAGGATAGGCGTGCCTGGCGTGCTCTGGTCCATGGGGTCACAAAGAGTCGGACACGACTGAACGACTGAACAACAACAACAAAATTAGATGTCTTTGCTTTTGTGATCGTATTGTTTGCAATAGTAAGAGTTTTCTTTTTTATTTTAAAAAAATGTTTGCAATGTTGTATTTTACATTGTTGTAACCCACCTTGGTACCTAGGGTGGAGGGTGAGTAATAAATTAAAACAAACAAACAAACAAACAACAGAGGCCTGTGCAAATAATTACATTCTTTCGTCTGCCCTAATTCTAAATTGCTGTCTTCAGTCCCAATAGATGCCAAGAAATAGGTAGAAGCTGAGAAAGGTGTGGGGCATTGTTTCCACCCCCCCTTTTGTTTTGTTTCAGGGGGGGGGGCTGGGATTGCTCTGGCCCACAAAGGTGGGAGAGAAAAGTCATCGAACTAGACAGACTGCGGCGCAGAGTAATATTACAGCTTCCTCTTGCTTTTCCTCTCGCTCATAAACAGGCAGCCGGCTTCCTTCTAAAGGAGCCCCGTCTGGCGAAGCTCTGGAAATGGCAATAATTACAAGCTGATGATGGATGCCGAATGAGAGGCGGGGAGATCCCCCCCTCCCCACAATGGCTCATATGGATGTGCAGGGAAATTACAGGCTAAATCCCTTCCTAGCTGAAGCCTTTTGGTGTTCTTAATCACAGACTTTGAACTCTGTAATAAACAGTGTTGCATTTTATCGATCAGCTTCCGTGGCAGGCAAAAGCTTCTTTTCGTTGCTGTTTCTGTCGCTTAAAAATACAGTGGTGCCTCGGTTTAAGTACAGTCCGGTTTAAGACCGAATCGGTTTACAAACTCCGCAAAACCAGAAACAGTGTCCTCGGTCTAAGAACGGAATCCAAATGGTGGAAAGGTACCAGTGGCGGGAGGCCTCATTAGGGAAAACGCGCCTTGGTTTAAGAACGGTTTCGGAATGGATTAAGTTCGTAAACTGAGGTACCACTGTACAGACCATAATCAGCTAAATCGTTATGCTGGTGGAAGCCAATGTAATGATTCCCCTCTTCCTCTTCCTCTCCCCACCCCCCACCCCACTATTTCTAAATCTGATCAGAATAATGTGCAACAGGAGAAGATACAATATTAATCTATCAGGAAAGCAGAAATGCTGGATTTGGGTGGGGTTCCTTTATATTTTTTAAAAAATACCCTTTGCATTATTATTTTTTGAATAAGTGTCCCACCAAAAGACTTTACATGGTACCCATAAACTTGGAAGGTGGGATCCTGTGTGCAGTATACAGAACCCTCAGTGTGTCCCTATTTTCCAGGGACATTCCTGGATTTACAGAAGCCATCCCATTTTCTGATTTGATCCTGGAATGACCCACTTTTCCTTAGGATATTGTTGTTCAGTTGTTCAGTCGTGTCTGGCTCTTTGTGACCCCATGGACCAGAGCACGCCAGGCACTTCTGTCTTCCACTGCCTCCCGCAGTTTGGTCAGACTCATGTTGGTAGCTTCGAGAACACTGTCCAACCATCTCATCCTCTGTCGTCCCCTTCTCCTTGTGCCCTCCATCTTTCCCAACATCAGGGTCTTTTCCAGGGAGTCTTCTCTTCTCATGAGGTGGCCAAAGTACTGGAGCCTCAACTTCAGGATCTGCCCTTCTAGTGAGCACTGGAAGGATATACCTTAGGGTATAAATATACCTTAGGGTATACCTTAGGATATAACTTAGGGTATAAATAATAAACTTAGTAGTAGTAGTAGTAGTAGTAGTAGTAGTAGTAGTATGGAATAGGACGTCCCTATTTTCACTGGATTGATGCTTTTGAATTATGGTTCTGGAGGAGACTCTTGAGAGTCACGTGGACTGCAAGGAGATCAAACCTCTCCATTCTGAAGGAAATCAGCCCTGAGTGCTCACTGGAAGGACAGATCCTGAAGCTGAGGCTCCAATACTTTGGCCACCTCATGAGAAGAGAAGACTCCCTGGAAAAGACCCTGATGTTGGGAAAGATGGAGGGCACAAGGAGAAGGGGACGACAGAGGACGAGATGGTTGGACAGTGTTCTCGAAGCTACTAGCATGAGTTTGGCCAAACTGCGGGAGGCAGTGGAGGATAGGCGTGCCTGGCGTGCTCTGGTCCATGGGGTCACAAAGAGTCGGACACGACAACGACTGAACAACAACAACACCTGGAGATGCAGTGAAGATATAAGGTCACCAGTATTATTCCATTAGCATGGAAAAGGTTGCATTGTGGCTTTCGGCTGCAGACCATTCAGATGAGCATGGGAACAGCTACGTGGTAACTGAGATGATAGCTGCTGGCTTTCTCTCTTAGCATTTCTTGGGGCTTGAGATGTGATTCCTGCATTGCAGGAGGTTGGACTAGATGACTCCTTGGGTGTCTTCCAACCAGTGCCAGATTTACATATAAGCTAAACAAGCTATTGCTTAGGGCCCCACCCTCTTGGGGGCCCCAAAAAAATTGAAAGGGAAAAAAACTGGATGTACGTTTCCAAAAATATAAGATAAAAAACAAATAAAATAAAACCTACATACAGCAACAGTGTTTTGTGTTGTGTAGGCTCCTATGATGTAAGTCATGGGCCCGCCTGCTAGCCTGCTCCCTAAAATATCACTGGTTTGCTCCTTTCTATATATAGGGTGCCTACATTCTGCATGGACTGGTTGCATGGCAACATGTGCGAATGGCTCTAGATACCTATTAGGTCCATAAATTACCATATAGCATTTATTCAACACAAAACAACAGTGACAAACTGTTGTTGGCAAAGGGCAGCTGGACATATAAAGGACCCCATTACCTTCAGTAGCTTAGGGCCGCATCAAACCTAAATCTGGCCCTGCTTCCAACTCTTCAGTTGCCTGGCTCTACTTGGTCAGGCATCTGAGTAAATCCTTCCTCTCCTCCCTTTCGGTGTTTGTTTGTGTGACAAGGAATGAGTTGGTTGGGTTACAGGAAGCTTCCGATCCTGTCCTCCTGCCTTCATTCACAAGCCCCGTCCCCCCCCCTTTCCGATTGCGTCTCTCCCCCGCCGACGTGAAATGATTTCTTTACATTTAACTGTCTCTTTCCAATACAGACTGGAATTGTTCTGAACAAAGGGCGAGCGGAATCGGTGGGAACTATATATTAAACTCAAGACGATTTGTCTAGTTTTCATTAGGCCGCTGAGTGAAACGTTGAAGCGCCTCTGTTTTTCCCAAGGTACTCAGATGTCCGCAAAAAAGACCTTCATCGCCGTCCGCTACTGCCTCACTTCTCCCACCACCGAGGAAATAATGACTGGCTTTCTGCTCTTTATACTGTCAACGGTGACAGCAACCAGGAATGCTGACATTTCTTATTGTTTACAAGGGATGAACACCAACAAGGCATCCCTGATCATTAGATAAACTCTCCCAACCCTGCCTCCGCTCAGATGACCAGGGTAACCTTTTCCCGTGGTGCTTTGCTTATAATTGACGGCGAAAGACATTAGCCAGAGGTGGGATCGAAAGCCGATTCCCATACAAAATAAACCAGCAAGCGGCTGTGGAGTTGAGGGCACTCAGTGCCAAATTGTACAGGCCCAAGAGAGAGAGAGAGAGAGAGAGAGAGAGAGAGAGAGAGAGAGAGGTGGTATTTTGCTGGGTGCATTTGCCACCAGACGGATGATGCTTCGAAGAAATCTCTGAGCACAAAAAATGCAAGGAAAGTTTATGCTTCAAGTGGTTTGTTTGTTTTTGCACGACCCTTGGATCAGAATCTGATCAGACTCCTAGGGTGCTATTTTCAGGTGGGCTTTATACAGGATACCACCCTCCTGCAAAACATCAGGGACGAGGATATAGCCCCATAAGAGAAGTTTTGCAAGCTTTAAAACCAGTGCAGTACAATTATTAAAATACAGTGGTACCTTGGTTGCATACGTCTTGGTTTGCATACGTTTTGGATTACAAACACATCGAACCCAGAAATGGATGTCCCGGTTTGAAACCTTTTCTTTGGATTAAAACTGTTATGTACTGAGTTGAATGGGATCCAAATGCAGCAGTCTGATTGGTCCTAGAACAATAGGATCCAGAATGCAGCAGTCTGATTGGTCCTAGAACAATAGGATCCAGAATGCAGCAGTCTGATTGGTCCGCAGGAGCCACCCAATCCAGCTCCAGGTGGAAGTGAATCTGCAACCCGATTGGCATACAGGAGTATCCCGGAATTAGCCAATCATGTGGGATTATGAACAATTTTTTTTTTTTTGGAGGCCCCATTGGCGAAAGCACGCCTTGGGTTACAACCTGTTTTGGTTTACAAATGGACCTCCGGAACGGATTATGGTTGTAAACCAAGGTACCACTGTAACTGGCTACTGAAGAAAATGGTTAGCAACTGCATAGCTTTGGAGATTTTGCACCACAAACATGTTCCTTCTGCAAAAAAAGAGAGAGAGGACTCTTTGCAGTAAGGAAAATGCTGGCAAAACATGCTGGAAAGTGTAGGATAATAATTCTCCATGCAAAGTCATACAGTCTCCCTGAAAAGAAATCTGAACAAATGCATTATTATTATTATTATTATTATTATTATTATTATTATTACCCCGTCCAACTGGCTAGTTTTCCCCAGCCACTCTGGGCGGCTTCCAACAAAAGATTAAAATACAATAATTCATCAAATATTAAAAACTTCCCAAAACAGGGCTGCCTTCAGATGTCTTCTAAATGTCAAATAGTTGTTTATTTCTTTGACATCTGATGGGAGGGCATTCCACAGGGCAGGCGCCACCACCAAGAAGGCCCTTTGCCTGGTTTCCTGTAACCTCACTTCTTGCAGGGAGGGAGCTGGACCTCAATGTCCAGACTGAACAATGGAGGTGCAGACGCTCCTTCAGGTATACATGGGCTGTGGCCATTTAGGGCTTTCAAGGTCAGCACCAACACTTTGAATTGTGCTCAGAAACCTACTGGGAGCCAATGTAGGTCTTTCAGGACCGGTGTTATATGGTCCACAGTTCCCTCAAACAGATTGGGATGAATGCCAGATGGGCGGGGTATAAATTATTATTATTATCATTATTATTAGTAGTAGTAGTAGTAGTATAAAACAGGTAACCGAGAAGTGACCTTTCATCTATATGGATCATTCTCTTCCCGCCTGGTTTAGAACTTTAATGCCAAAGTCTTTTTTTTTTTTTTAAATTACTTTATTCTTTTAAAAAACACTCAGACGTATAACAAATATCACAACATTAAGAACTAAATACAACAAAACATAACATAAAGTAAGAAGAAAAAGGAAAAGAAAGAAAGAAGAATGTAAATGAAGAAAGAAAAAGAGAATTAATAGAAAGGAAAAATGAAATTATTTACATTATTACCAAAAAGAATAATCCAATACAAACATCAAAAACAAAAATTGTAACATAATTTCCACTAATTAAAACATTTCGATGTTAAATAAAAAAGACTTCCAATTAAACTCGCTGTTTCTGCTATTCATTATCTATATTTATCGCACAGTTATAAGTTTTTCTTTTTATTCCTCTTTATCTCCTTATTAACTCTTACTTGATTTATCATCTGGTTCAGTCTATTTCTGCTATAAAGGAGCTTCTAATACCATTATTCTCCAGGTATTCCTTAAATAACTTCCATTCAATGTGGACTTTTTGTTTGGACTGCTCTCTTACCCTTCCAGTGTTTATCGCTAGCTGAAGATACTCTAACATCAAATTTTGCCAATCAGTCATATTTGGTAAAGTCTTGTTCTTCCAATTCCTGGCTACTAATATTCTGGCCGCTGTTATTCCATACAGTACTAATGTTCTTTTTGGTTTTTTTAACTCATCTGGCACTATACTTAGTAAAAATAATTCCGGTTTTTTCTTAAATGTACATTTCAGTAATTTTTTCAGTTCTTCATAGACATCATTCCAGAATATGCTAACCTCTTGGCAATTCCACCACATGTGCATATAGGACCCACATTCTTTACCGCATCTCCAACATAAAGGTGATCTATTTTTATACATTTTAACTTTAATGCCAAAGTCTTGGAGCCTCAGCTTCTGGATCCATCCTTCCAGTGAGCACTCAGGGCTGATTTCCTTCAGAATGGATAGGTTTGATCTTCTTGCAGTCCATGGGACTCTCAAGAGTCTCCTCCAGCACCATAATTCAAAAGCATCAATTCTTCGGCGATCAGCCTTCTTTATGGTCCAGCTCTCACTTCCATACATCACTACTGGGAAAACCATAGCTTCAACTATATGAATCATTGAGAGCCTTAAAAACGTGCTCCTGACTGCGCATTGGCAAGGAAAAGTAGGCTCCACCTCAAGTCCTTTAAAGTGACTTGAAGGGCTTTTTGCAAGTCTTGTGTGGTGCTTTGACGTCCCAGCTGTGGGCAGGACCGGTGCAAGGGTTTCTTGCTCCCTAGGGGAGACCACCTTCTGGCACCCCCCACCGCCCGCCCCCCACCAAAGCCTGCTTTAGCGGGAGGTGGGGGGTGGTGGAGAGGCAAGCAGCAGTTTCTCCGCTGTAGCAGAGAAGCTGCTGCTAGCCCGCCCGCCCCGCCCAAGCCTGGCCAGCGCCCCCTCCATTTTTGCGCCCTAGGCAATTGCCTAGTTCACCTAAATGGACGCGCCGGCCCTGGCTGTGGGGCTTCAATGCAGTCAATCCCCTGATGTCATTGAGTGGCAGCTGAGTGGCCACACACACAAAAATCCTTTTGGCCTCAGAGTGTCATAGTGGGGAGCAGTCAGGTTTTTTTTAAAAAAAGTTTAAAAATATTTTATAATTATTATTTTTTAATGGACAAATGTTGTCGGGTTGAAGAACATTTGGGCACCACTGCATTTAACAAGTGGACATAAGATCATAAGATGAGTCCTTCTGGATCAGGCCAGTAGCCCTTCTAATCCAGCATCTCATTCTCACAGTGGCCACCCAGATGCTCAGTCGGTAGAGCATGAGACTCTTAAACTCAGGGTCTTGGGTTCGAGTCCCACATTGGACGAAATCTCCCTGCATTGCAGAGGGTTGGAATAGATGACCCTCGTGGTCCCTTCCAACTCTAAAGTTCTATGAAACACGCAAGCAGGATCTGAGCACAAGAGCCCTCTCCTCTCTTGTGGTCAGAGGCGGAGCTAGCTGCTCTGGCACCCGGAGCAGCACACATGCTGTGCACCCGGGGGTGGGGGGCACCGCCCGCGGCGAGCATCCCAGGGATGACACCCGGGGCAGGCCGCACCTACCACACACCCCCTTCCTCCGCCAGTGCTTGTGGTTCCCAGCAAGTGGTATTCAGAAGCATGGCTGCCTCCAACTGTGGACACAAGCATCATGGCTAGCCATGACGGCTAGTAGCCACTGGCAGCCCTCAGCCCTGCGACAGCCCTCCCCGTCAGAGGACTGCCTTCTCTAATGTAGGCCACCCGGTCACCCTACATACGGGCTCAGAAAGGAATCCGAGCATTGCAAACAGAGTTTCGCCCCCGATCCCTTAGGTCCTTAGCTTTGGAAAGAGGTTCGAAAAAAAGAAAATAGTGAAATTGCACGCTTTGTTTGTTATCTTAATCTCGCGCATTTAATATCCTTTTCTCCTCTTCAGCTGCCTCCACCCGCCGCCACCCCCCCACCCCCCGCTCCCTCCCTTGCTCCAGCACCTTCCGAAAGCGCAGCCAACACTGTGGTCAAACAGAGTTCAGAGTTCTTGCTAATGAGCCCAGCTCTGAGGCTCTCCCAGCAGCCAGCCGCTCTTTTCAGAAATTGCACCAGTCCACGCTCCAGGGATCTGTTTCCTCTCCACTTCAGCTTGATGGAGAGGAAGAAAATATATCCTTCTCTTCTGTATGTCTTCTGCCCTCCTCCTCGGAGCACATCAAGGCTGGCTGCGTCGTTCTGGGCAAATGTTAGCGTTGCAGGGTCACCACCAGGTTGCGCGTGTGTGTTTGTGTGAATTCAAACGCACACTGGAACGTCAGGTTTGCACAGTTAAAAGTGGGTGGAACAAGGGGAGGGTTTTTTTTTTTGTTTCGTTCCTGCTTTGATCACGTATTTTGTGTTCTCGTTTTCTCTTTTTATGATGTCGACCGCCCCATGATCTTCCCATGCATGAAGGGCAGTCTGCAAATTTAATAAAAAAATAATTATTAAAGGGCTCTCTCTCATCTAAGTGCAACAAACCTGCTTTAAAAACAGAGAATCACATACATTCCAACATTTATCTGATGAAAATAGGGGCATATTATTCAACAACAATGAGGGTGAAAGAGGAGAGCGCAAAATATGGTCTGAAGCTCAACATAAAAAAAAACTAAGATCATGGCCACTGGTCCCATCACCTCCTGGCAAATAGAAGGGGAAGAAATGGAGGCAGTGAGAGATTTTACTTTCTTGGGTTCCATGATCACTGCAGATGGTGACAGCAGTCACAAAATTAGAAGACGCCTGCTTCTTGGGAGAAAAGCAATGACAAACCTAGACAGCATCTTAAAAAGCAGAGACATCACCTTGCCGACAAAGGTCTGTATAGTTAAAGCTATGGTTTTCCCAGTAGTAATGTATGGAAGTGAGAGCTGGACCATAAAGAAGACTGATCGCCAAAGAATTGATGCTTTTGAATTATGGTGCTGGAGGAGACTCTTGAGAGTCCCATGGACTGCAAGAAGATCAAACCTATCCATTCTGAAGGAAATCAGCCCTGAGTGCTCACTGGAAGGACAGATCCTGAAGCTGAGGCTCCAATACTTTGGCCACCTCATGAGAAGAGAAGACTCCCTGGAAAAGACCCTGATGTTGGGAAAGATGGAGGGCACAAGGAGAAGGGGACGACAGAGGATGAGATGGTTGGACAGTGTTCTCGAAGCGACTGGCATGAGTTTGGCCAAACTGCGGGAGGCAGTGGAAGACAGGAGTGGCGTGCTCTGGTCCAGGGGGTCACGAAGAGTCGGACACGAATGAACGACTGAACAACAGCAACATTCAACAATAACAACAACAACAACAACAATTTATTTATACCTCGCCCATCTTACTGGGTTGCCCCAGCCACTCTGGGCAATGTCCAACATATATAAAAACATTAAACATTACAGAACTTCCCTCTACAGCTCTGCCTTCAGATGTCTTCTAAAGGTTGTATAGTTACTTATCTCTTTGTATAATTACTTATCTCTATGCCTTGCAACATTTCTCCAAAGAAAATAGGGACGTTCTAAGGAAAAGCGGGTCATTCTAGGATCAAATCAGAAACTGGGATGGCTTCTGTAAATACGGAACTGTCCCTGGAAAATAGGGACATTTGGAGGGTCTGAAATCGTGGACTTTTTCTGTTTGGAAAGCGAAGGGGAAATGCAATGAGTAGCGTGGGATGAACAAGTGATTGATCCCCATCAATGGGAGGGATGCCAGAGGTGTGAACTTGCTCCCACAGATGCAGTGATGGCCGTCATCTTGTGTACCATTAAAAGAGGACAGGACAAATTGATGGAGGATAAATTGATGGAGGATAAATCCTGGGACATTACTGGTGGGTGAACCAGTGTGGCGGAAGAGAGGCAGTGGTCTTCTCTTTGGCGATCCCTCATAGCCGAGTAAGGTTGTCTTCCATAAACACGGTTTTAACAATGAGTCCGCAAGTGACTGTGGAGGCCAGTTCTGGATCCTTCCACAGTGGGGACATAGGTTTCCGGGTGGGAGCTGATCACCGTGAGGGTTTGCCTTCCTCTTAGCACATTTCTCCCTTTCGTCCCTTTTTTTGTGACCCTATGGACCAGAGCATGCCAGGCACCCCTAGGGAGTCTTCTCTTCTCATGAGGTGGCCAAAGTACTGGTGGACCAATAATATGGTTTGGCATTAGGCAGGTTCCTGTGCTCTTAATATATTCAATAGTATATGGGTTGGTGGGTCTGTTAATCTGTTGTGCCTCTGGTAATACTTGCCTCCAGGCAGCGCCGTCTTAAGGGGATCGGTCGCCCTGGCGCGACGATCCCTCGGCGCCCCCAGTGGGCCGCCTCTCCGCCCACCTCCCTCCCGCGCTGGCCGCCCCTCGGGAGGGGGGGTGGGCGAGCGGGGGATGAGGGGCGTGGCGCTGCAAGCCGGCCGCCCTCCGGAGCCCCAGCTGGAGCACTGGGAAGGGCGCGCAAAGCCCCGCGCCGCTCCAGCGCCACGCCCCTCATCCCCCGAGGGGCGGCCAGCGCGGGAGGGAGGTGGGCGAGCGGGGATGAGGGGCGTGGCGCTGGAGCGGCGCGGGGCTTTGCGCGCCCTTCCCAGCGCTCCAGCTGGGGCTCCGGAGGCCAGCCGGCTTGCAGCTCGCCCGCCAGCGCGCGAGCGCCCGCCTGCCCGCCCGTGGGGGCGGGGGCAGGTTGGGGAGGGGGCGCCCGGTATGCCGGCGGGCTCGCGGGGGCGCCCCTGGGGGGCCTGGCGCCCTGGTGCACCGCGCCACCCAGCCCCTATGACGAGACGGCTCCGCCTCCAGGACTGCTGCAGGGGCTTCCTGGAGTTGTAGTCATTAACACCTAGAGGGCATAAAGCCAGCAACCAGTCACATTTATTTATTTATTGAATTTATATACTGCCCTATACCCGGAGGACTCAGGGCGGTACACAGAAAAGATCACAGTATATAAAATAAAAATAAAAACAAGAACCCAATAACAACAAGAACCCCCCCCCCCCAAAAAAAAACATTTTAAAAGGGCATAGGATGTCAATCAAATCAACCAAAGGCCTGGTTAAAAAGGAACATTTTTGCCTGGCGCCTAAAGGTGTATAATGAAGGCGCCAGGCGAACTTCCCTGGGGAGAGCATTCCACAGACGGGGAGCCACTGCAGAGAAGGCCCCGTTCTCGTGTTGCCACCCTCCGGACCTCTCGAGGAGGAGGCACACAAAGGAGGGCCTCAGAAGATGATCTCGGGGTCCGGGTAGGTTCATATGGAAAGAGTCGCGTGCCAGTTCCCCAATGAGACCCCGCTCCCTTTTGCATGCCGCTGCACCAAACTGCATGCATGGGAACTCTGGTCTCCGTAGGCATCCCTTAGCCTAAGGCACTGCAAACGGAACCCTGCATGCCCCGAGTGCCCCTTCGCCCTGTTGTTTCCTTGACCCAGAAGAGAACAAGGAGGACTGTTCCCTCCACCAGATGGCACTGCAGTCTAGCATGAACTATATCATAGATAAGTGATTTCTACACTCAGGGTTGGAACCAGCTAGTAGTAGGGGCCATGGGAAGCCTGAGAGCAAGCGAGACGAGGAATGTGTTGACTTTGGAGTTGATAGAGAGTCAGCCCAGAGAGACAGGCAGGAAAACCCTCAACGTGCAAAAAAAACGAAACTACTGACTGCATCCCTTGAGGATGGGAGCGACTAGCCTAGTTCAAGATTATTGCCATGTCATCTGACAGGCACTTTTGAAGAGCTTCCAAGCCGCAGAAAGAATAAATCTCAAGGCGAAACATCTTTATTTCTTACAATCTGCTATGTGTGCAGATCGCCACTGATATAATACGATGTCTGTTTCGTTGGAAGGCTATTTGTAAAAATGATGGCCTCCTAAAAGTTTGATGGGGTATTTGTAGGTGGTCTCCTGCCATGGTGATCACCTGCCCTGGCAGGTGGGCATCTCTGAAGGACACTTGGACCACTGGCCTTTGCTACAGAGCTTCACCTGCAATGTCCAGTGGCCAAAGGGAGGACGGACTTGCCATATCTACTGGAACTCCATGTTCTGATACCGAGACAGAAGGATCACACAGGTGGACATCTGTCTGAAATAACCTTTGGCAACCTGGTGTCCTCCAGTTGTTGTTGGACTACAACTCCCACCAGCCCGAATGAGCACTGGCTAAGGATGATGAGAGTTGTAGTCCAACAGCATCTAGAAGATGCCAGATTGCTGAAGGCTGCTCTGACGTATGATGAACTTTCTGGTGGTAAGAGCTGTTCGAAAGACAAACAGAAGGTGGTCGGCTCTCCTTCCCATAGCTGTCAACTTTTCCCTTTTCTTGCGAGGAATCCTATTCGGAATAAGGGAATTTCCCTAAAAAAAAAGTTCGAGTGGCAGACGAAGATGGTGGAATATGCAGAACTTGTAAAACTGACCGGCAGGTTCAGAAACCAGGACGATTCAGGGGTTCAAAGAGATTGGAGTAAATTTGTGCATTACTTAAGATTGAACTGAGGAAGTTTGAAGACACTAGCAGGATTGGAATGAACCTTTGACAAAGGTCAATAGAATGAAACTGTAAAAACTGCGCGATAGGATTGGATTAGAAAACCTGCTGACGAGAGGGAGGGGAGTCGCAGCTCGGCAGAGCAATGATTTAAATGTGTATGTTTGTAGATGTTTTATTTGATGTAATTTGAATTCATTGGGAAATAATAAAATTGTTGTTGTTTTTTTAAAAAAGGGAAAAGTTGACAGCTATGTTCCTTCCTTGGTTTTTAAGCAGTGGTTAGATGGCCACCGTTCGGGGATTCTTTAGTTGTGATTCCTGCACTGCAGGGAGGTTGGACAAAATGGCCTTTGGGGAGCTCCTTTGAACTCTGTAATGCTATCCCCACTCACAAAATGCCTTTTTTCTGATGTAAAAGACGTTTTTCATGCCACACATTTCCCTATTTTTGCTCCAGTCCTTGGTGGCTAAGGAAAGACACCAGCACCAGTTGAGGTGAAGCCAGCCAAAGCGAGTTGTCAGAAAACACACCCAGCAGATAAAAGGATCTCCTTGATTCCTCTGCGCACTCCCATATGCTGGCATACGGTAAACAAAAAAAAAGGGGAAGCCCGTGATTCTGAGATGCTGCTTGTCTCTCGCCCTTTGATTATCTTCTGTGGTAATGAAGTCAAGACGTGGTGTTTAGTTTACACAGAGCAATTAGGAGTTTCATTTCCTTGCATGATTCATCTCGGAGAGATCAGGCAATGCCAGAAAAACAAAAATTGGGCTGGGGGAGGGAAAAACAGATAGGCAATATCCAGCCAGACAAACTGGAAAGTAATTTAAGATGGTGCACGTTTGGGTTCAGATTACAGGGCTTTGCAGATTTACAGTGTTTGAAAGAGTTAAAATGATATACCAGGGTATAATGAATTGGGGGGTGGTGGTATGTAAACAGATGAAAACATTAGCAGGGTTCTAACCTCACCTGTACTGTAGCAAACACTATGTACAATATGGACTGATACAAAATATAGATTCTGAAATAATATGCAGTTGAAAATGTTGACAATAGAACCCATGGAGGGGAGGGTGATTCAGATAAATATCTATATACAGATATGTATTTCGTGGTGTTAAAACTCATGGGTAGGCAAACTAAGGCCCGGGGGCCGGATCTGGCCCAGTCGCCTTCTAAATCCGTCCCATGGACGGTCCGGGAATCAGTGTGTTTTTACCTGAGTAGAATGTGTGCTTTTATTTAAAATGCATCTCTGGGTTATTTGTGGGGCCTGCCTGGTGTTTTTACATGAGTAGAATGTGTGCTTTTATTTAAAATGCATCTCTGGGTTATTTGTGGGGCCTGCCTGGTGTTTTTACATGAGTAGAATGTGCTTTTATTTAAATGCATCTCTGGGTTATTTGTGGGGCCTGCCTGGTGTTTTTACATGAGTAGAACGTCTGCTTTCATTTAAAATGCATCTCTGGGTTATTTGTGGGGCATAGGAATTCATTTTTTCTTCTTCTTCCCAAAATGTAGTCCAGCCCCCCCCCAAGGTCTGAGGGACAGTGGACCAGACCCTGCTGAAAAAGTTTGCTGACTCCTGTAACTCTACACTTGTAAAATCAAATTAAAATGATTTTAAAAAAAACAACAGCTGTTCAATATCTAAATTCATTGACTGGGGTAGGAAACACTAGCAGCTGACAGTCGGAGTCTTGCAAAAGGAAATTTGGAAGACACAGCCAATGTCTTGAGAGGAGTCGCCAATTTCTTGTCAGAGGTTGGTTGAATTTTCTGGTCAGTCCAGGCCCTTACAGGTTTTGATATCTAAAACGTACCCAGGGATTAAATGTTCTAGAACCAGGGTTGAGAAATTAGGTGGCTGGGCGCCAAATTATTCAGACGGACCGTGAGGAACTCCAAAATAATATATCCAGACTGGTTGAAGGGGATTAAAGGGGGGGACGTATACAAGGTTCTGTGTAAGTAAGTGTAAAGTAACATGAAAGATGCAAAGTTATTTTGCAAGTGCGCTGGTTGGTTGGGTGCATAGCTAGGAAATAGATCTTAGGGTTGTGTGGATATATGGTTGAAGTAAAATTCAGGAGACTGCAAATCCAAGTGTTGAAAGACCAAGGAAATAAGATGAAACAGGTGATAATAATGACATAGTATCAGGGGCGGAGCAAGGGGGCAGGGGGTGGGCCGCCCTGGTTTCCACTTCGGCGGCATGCGAACAGGCTGCAGGGTGAGGCCACTCCACCTTGTGGCCTGCCCGGGTCCTGCCCAGCGGCGCCACTATGGCACGGCATGCATGCACAGTGCATTGTACGCATGGCGCATGCCGCATGCGTCAGACACAGCAATGCTATGCGCGCGCGCATGCCGCCGCTGGGTCCTCGGGTTTGCCGTCCCGGGTGACCGAGCAGCTCAGTACGTGCCTGCATAGTATAAATCCGTGGTGGAGCCGTAGTTAGAATCCCAAGTACAGATCTGATCGCCCCATCTCAAAAACGACAGTGCAGATTTGGGAAAGGTGAAAAAAAGGGCAAGGAATATGATGGAGGGAAGATCTCTAGGAGGAAAAATCTATAAAGGGGGGGCTATTTAAGGTAGGGGAAATGTTTGCTAGGAGTAGAAATTTATACACTTCAACATCCTGCGAAGAAGGTGGACCGAGACAATGTCTAATGTTCCTGCTATGTTCAGTGATGGAGTGACAAAAATAATAACTTATTCACACAACACACAGTTAATGGAGTTCGTTGGCACAAGATTGTGTGCAGAATGAGGTGGCTTTAAAAGATTAGACACTTTCACTTATCTTGAAGTGAGTCCCGTTGACCTCAGCTGAACTTACTTCTGAATAGGGATGGATGGATTGGCCTATCCTTGTTTCATTTCAGCCTTGCACTCTTCTTCCTGTTTTCATAGCATGTCAGTTTTGCAGCATCCAAGCAGACCTCCGTCCTTCCCTGTTTTCTGCAGAAATAATACATTTCTTAAAACAATAAGCACACTATTAGAAAACCAGTTCTGAACTAAAACCCCACCCTTTGTCACTTTTGTTTGACAGCTTCCCCCATTAAACCTCCCAACCCATGTTGCTCTCCTCTCTATGCTCATCATCCAACAGTGTCTTCAGGGAGAACAGATGCAAAGATTGCATTTAGACCGGTGAGAGCGCAAAATATGGTCTGAAGCTCAACATCAAAAAAACTAAGATCATGGCCACTGGTCCCATCACCTCCTGGCAAATAGAAGGGGAAGAAATGGAGGCAGTGAGAGATTTTACTTTCTTGGGCTCCATGATCACTGCAGATGGTGACAGCAGTCACAAAATTAGAAGACGCCTGCTTCTTGGGAGAAAAGCAATGACAAACCTAGACAGCATCTTAAAAAGCAGAGACATCACCTTGCCGACAAAGGTCCGTATAGTTAAAGCTATGGTTTTCCCAGTAGTAATGTATGGAAGTGAGAGCTGGACCATAAAGAAGACTGATCGCCAAAGAATTGATGCTTTTGAATTATGGTGCTGGAGGAGACTCTTGAGAGTCCCATGGACTGCAAGAAGATCAAACCTATCCATTCTGAAGGAAATCAGCCCTGAGTGCTCACTGGAAGGACAGATCCTGAAGTTGAGGCTCCAGTACTTTGGCCACCTCATGAGAAGAGAAGACTCCCTGGAAAAGACCCTGATGTTGGGAAAGATGGAGGGCACAAGGAGAAGGGGACGACAGAGGACGAGATGGTTGGACACTGTTCTTGAAGCTGCTAACATGAGTCTGGCCAAACTGCGAGAGGCAGTGGAAGACAGGAGTGCCTGGCGTGAACTGGTCCATGGGGTCACCAAGAGTCGGACACGACTAAACGACTAAACAACAACAACAAATGTTGGGCTGTAAGTAGCGCATGGAGATTTGGGTGAATCAGTCCTTTGGTATAAGCCGTGGCAAGGGAGCTCCTCTCCAAGGACAAAGTGCATCGACTGAGTGTGTGAGAAAGAGAGTTGATAGCCAAAAATGGAGGGGGGAGATGCTTGGAGTTGCAGCTGTTTCGAAATAGGGGGGGGGGTTGAGCTAATTAACGCCTGTGCAGATAAGTGTTTGTGAATTCCCTAGTGTTGCGGGGAGAGGGGAGGGAGCCCTGGGAGTGAACGCCTTCCGGGATTCTCCAACAGAGCAAATTCCAAATTATTTTGTTCCAGCGGTGCCTGTTGCATCTAACCCCCACCCACCCCACCCCCTTTCTTTTGCTTTCCCAGGGGGTTCATCACTAATCTTCAAGTAGGAAGTTATTCATCTTTATTGCTAGCTGGTCCTCCGTGGTGGTCGGCGTTTAACAATCTTTTCATTGCTTCTGTGTTTAGCTGTTCTTTGACATGATAGACATCAGCTGCACTCCGGCGAGCTCACTATTTGTGCAACTTAATTGCTTGCTTCCTTTAATATGGCCGGATTCCCACCCACCCACCCTCCCTTTTCTGAGCAAGGCTGTTGGAAGGTGGAGGGGAAAAGCTTCGGGACAGAGCTCTCCCCCGCTAATTAACCTTCCTCCCAAATGCATTAGTGGGACAGGTCAAATAACTGGGGAGTGTTAAGTGTGTCATTAGGATGCTGTTTCTCCACTGGGGAGGGAGATGGAGCTTGCAGGCCAGTGACTCTGTGGAGAACCCATGCTCTAGGGGGGGAGGAAGTTCAGTCGGTGTTGGGTTCTGAACCCCTAAGGCCACCAATAAAAAGACCAGCCTTGCAGTGTTTGCTTCTCGTGTGCCTAGATTACTAGCCTAGCTCCCCCCCCCCAAAAAAATACCCTCCAACATTTCTCTGATGAAAATAACGATGTCCTATTCCATAATAGGACATAATAAAAAGATGGAGGGCACAAGGAGAAGGGGGCGACAGAGGATGAGATGGTTGGACAGTGTTCTCGAAGCTACCAACATGAGTCTGACCAAACTGCGGGAGGCAGTGGAAGACAGGAGTGCCTGGCGTGCTCTGGTCCATGGGGTCACGAAGAGTCGGACACGACTGAACGACTGAACAACAACAAACCCACCAGTGCTCACTGGAAGGACAGATCCTGAAGCTGAGGCTCCAGTACTTTGGCCACCTCATGAGAAGAGAAGACTCCCTGGAAAAGACCCTGATGTTGGGAAAGATGGAGGGCACAAGGAGAAGGGGACGACAGAGGATGAGATGGTTGGACAGTGTTCTCGAAGCTACTAGCATGAGTTTGGCCAAACTGCGGGAGGCAGTGAAGGATAGGCGTGCCTGGTGTGCTCTGGTCCATGGGGTCACAAAGAGTCAGACACGACTGAATGACTGAACAACAACAGCAATGTGATCAATAAACCACCACACATGGTTAGCCTTTTGCACATCATGTACTTGAACAGCAGGGTGTAAAAACTGGAATGGTTTACACATACCGATATGAGCCTGTTTGTTTCCTCCTTTGTTAAAAAATGTTACTAGAATCATAGCATCTTAGAGTTTGAAGGAACCCCCAGGGGTCATCTAGCCCAACCCCTGCCATGCAGTAAAGCTAAACATTCGCAACATGAAAAGCCCGCAACCTGAAGCACCGTATCAGCGCAGGTTCGCGGCATGATTTGGTGCTTGTGCGCATGCGCGAAGCGTGATTTAGCATTACAGCGCATGCGCGAGCGTCGAAACCCAGAAGTAACCCTTTCTGGTACTTCCGGGTTGCCGTGGGACGCAACCTGCAAAAACATAACATGAAGCAAACGTAACATGAGGTATGGCTGTACCTCAGCGGTACCTCGGTTTAAGAACAGCCCTGTTTAAGAATGATTCGGTTTACGAACTCCGCAAAACCGGAAGTAGTGTCCTGGTTTGAGAACTTTACCTCAGTCTAAGAATGGAAGCCAAACAGTGGATGGGGAACCGGCGGTGGGAGGCCTCATTAGGAAAAGGGCGCCTCAGTTTAAGAACGGTTTCAGCTTCAGAACCACTGTACTACTAATAATAATAATTTTATTTTTTTATACAACACCCATCTGAATGGTTTGCCCTAGCCACTCTGGGCAGCTTCCAATATATATTAAAACATAATAAAACATTAAAAATTTAAAAATTTCTCCATCCAGGGCTGCTTTCAGATGTCTTCTCAAGGTTGTGTTGGCTCCAGGGTCACATAACTCCCTACCCTCCAACATTTCTCAGATGAGAATAGGGAAGTCCTAAGGAAAAGCAGGACATTCTGGGATTAGATCAGAAACTCGGACGGCTTCTGTGAATCCAGAACTGCCCCTGGAAAACAGGGACACTTGGAGGGTCTGGAAAGAGGAAATGCATCCACAACAAAAGAAAAGAGTGCAGATCTGCAAAAATAAATAAATCAGCATATTTTATTGAATTTCTTCTTCTTTGGCGATCACTCATAGCCGAGGAAGATTGTCTTCCATAAACACGGTTTTAATAGTTACAGGTAGGTAGCCGTGTTGGTCTGCCATAGTCAAAATAAAATAAAAAATAAAAAAATCCTTCCAGTAGCACCTTAGAGACCAACTAAGTTTGTTCTTGGTATGAGCTTTCGTGTGCATGCACACTTCTTCAGATAGGTTTTAACATTGTGTCTGAAGTAAGAAGAAGAAGAAAGAAGAAGAAGAAGAAGAAGAAGAAGAAGAAGAAGAAGAAGAAGAAGAAGAAGAAGAGTTTGGATTTGATATCCCGCTTTATCACTACCCGAAGGAGTCTCAAAGCGGCTAACATTCTCCTTTCCCTTCCTCCCCACAACAAACACTCTGTGAGGTGAGTGGGGCTGAGAGACTTCAGAGAAGTGTGACTAGCCCAAGGTCACCCAGCAGCTGCATGTGGAGGAGCGGAGACACGAACCCGGTTCACCAGATTACGAGTCCACCACTCTTAACCACTACACCACACTGGCTCTCTCTCCACAGTAAGTAACTGTGGAGGCCAGTTCTGGATCCACATGTCCTTCTACAGTGGGGACATTGGTTTCCGGGCGGGAGTTGATCACGGTGTGGATTTACAAAGTGTGCCATTCTCTTAGCATGTTTCTCCCTTGCGTCCTGAGTTCGAGTGTCTTCTAAGCCCATGATACCTTTGCTAAAGGCTGTTCTCCCATTGGAGCTCTCGCAGGCCAGTGTTTCCCAATTGTTGGTGTTTAATTACACTTTTTAGATTTGCCTTGAGAGAATCTTTGAACCTCTTTTGTTGACCACCAGCATTACACTTTCCATTTTTAAGTTCGGAATAGAGTAGTTGCTTTGGAAGACGATCATCAGGCATCCGCACAACATGACCAGTCCAACGAAGTTGATGTTGAAGAATCATTGCTTCAACGCTGGTGATCTTTGCTTCTTCCAGTACACTGGTATTTGTTCGCCCGTCTTCCCAAGTGATGTGTAACATTTTTCGGACTCACCATGGATGGAATCCTTCAAGGAGTTGGAGCTGGCGTTTATAAGTGGTGCATGTTTCACAAGCTTACGGTTAGGTTGGTAGTACAATAGCTTTTTAAACAACCATTTTGGTTTCCCTGTGAATGTCTTGGTCCTCAAACACGCTACACTTCAAACGGGAGAAAGCTGTACTCAGAGCTCAGGCGATGCTGGAAATCAGAATTTATATACTGTCCTATACCTGGGGGTCTTAGGGGTCACTCTGACTTGGGCCATATTTTGATCATTTTGTGTTCCGATTAACCCTCCTGTGTCCAACAGCTTTTCTCCTTTTTCTGCTGCTGTGCCCTTTCAAAAACCAGATATATCCCGCTGAACTCCAGCTCAGTTAAGCAAAATATCTCTTCGGGTTTCACATGCGCCTGATAAGATCCAATTCAGCAGGTACGATCGGATTTTCACAAGGCACAGAACAACGAGAGAAGCTCTTGGATCCAGGCGAATTAATCAGAAATTGAGGTTGGGGGATGGGGGGGGGCTGAGATGAACAGAAACAGATCTGACCATCCTTACTTTGGAGTAAACATCTATAGGATTGCACATCTAGGTCTTGCCGTGTGAGTCGCCTGTATGGTTTATCACAGGACAGAATCTGTTCCGAGGGCTTTTACTTGGTATTAGCAGAACAGGATAGCTGATGTTCGTGGGGAATGCTTTTCCCACAATGCCAGGAAATTCAGAATTTGGCCTGTGGTGGAATTTTATTCCACAGAATCCTTGCTGCATGGAAAAAAAAAAATAAGAGTTCAGTGGGGTTTCTTCCCCTGTGGTTAAAAACATTCTTGGAAGGGGGGAAAAGGAGGAAGTTTCTCCGCCACAACCAGGGACACGGAGGCAGGGAATGTTTGCTGAATGGCATGGATTTGATTGTTTGGTTCATTTCTATGTTTTGTTTATTTCCTAAAATGATTAAATAGATCAAGGTTTTTTGTTTTTTTTAAGAAAAAGAGGCCCGGAGAAACTGCTTTTGTGGTTATTTCCACTGCTCGAAATTAAATTGTATTCTTCTGTTTACAGGTAGGTAGCTGTGTTGGTCCGCCGTAGTCAAAACAAAATAAAAAATAAAAATAAATTCCTTCCAGTAGCACCTTAGAAACCAACTAAGTTTGTTATTGGTATGAGCTTTCGTGTGCATGCATCTGAAGAAGTGTGCATGCACACGAAAGCTCATACCAAGAACAAACTTAGTCGGTTTCTAAGGTGCTACTGAAAGGAATTTTTTTTAATTTTTATTTTTTATTCTTCTGTGTTATTATATCTTCTCTTCCAGACTGCAAATTTCATCAAGTGCTACTGGAAAAAAAGGCTTTCAAGGGAGACCATCATTTTATTTTTCAGATGCAACGATTTCAAGGAAGGATCCTTTTGCCCATGTTGAGCAAAAGATTCCTGCATTGCAGGAGGTTGGACTGGATGGCCCTTGGGGTCCCTTCCAAATCTACAATTCTACAATCCTATGATCCAATAAGAAATGTACAAATGAATCCCGTGATCATGAAATCGGCTGGGTGAGGGACCTGATCTCATCAGACCTCTTAAAACAGCAAGAGTGGATTTTCCCCTGCCCAATGCCTGGGTTGTTAAAAGTGATGGGCTGAACAGCTACTTGCATCCTGCTTCAGCCTTGCTGGCATTCAGCCAGAGTCTCTGCATCCCATCCCATCTGTTTGTAGACATTTTGCACACTTTGTAAAATACACACTCTCCCATGTATTCACTAGTAAAATGTGTATTTTGTATGCATCTTTTACATTACACACACACACACAGTTTCTGCACCGAAACTGCACTGCAAATCCAGAGAAATGTGTATTTTGACTGGGAGTTTCATTCCAACCTGCAAGGAGGTTTGGGAGTATCAGGTCAGTGTGCTGTGAAAAGAGATCCAAATGATTTCCTCCCCCATCTCTAGCCATAACCAGATTGTGGGGACAGGGAACATTTTAATTGCAGAGGTGATTGAATTACCTCTTACCGATGGAGTCCAAAATATGACAGAGGTCACTTTAATCTGCAATGTGGGAGAAATGTAGCTGATAGCCCTCGGGTGTTGTAGGATAAGGCTATCCAAACCTCTTTTATAACCACCCAAGTTAAGAATCTTAGAATCATAGAGTTGCAAGGGAACCCAAGGATCATTTAGTCCAAACCCCTGCAATGCAGGAATCTTGGCTAAAGCAACCATGACAGATGGCCATCCAACCTCTGCTTAAAAACCTCCAGGGAAGGAGAGTCCACAACCGTCACTGTTGGTGGTCGTCACTGAATCCTGTGGAAGTGAGTTCCATAGCTGAAATACCCGTTGTGTGAAGAAGTACTTTTTCCCATCCTGAATCTTCCAACGTTCAGCTTCATTGGACGTCCCTGTTAAGTTCGAGTGTTATGAGAGAAGGAGAAAAACTATTCTCTGTCCACTTTCTCTATACAGGTAGGTAGCCGTGTTGGTCTGCCATAGTCAAAATAAAATAATAATAAAAAATAAATCCTTCCAGTAGCACCTTAGAGACCAACTAAGTTTGTTCTTGGTATGAGCTTTCGTGTGCATGCACACTTCTTCAGATACACTGAAATGGAAGCCACCAGATCCTTAAATATGTATCTGAAGAAGTGTGCATGGAAGTCACATATTTAAGGTTCTGGTGACTTCCATCTCAGTGTATCTGAAGAAGTGTGCATGCACACGAAAGCTCATACCAAGAACAAACTTAGTTGGTCTCCAAGGTGCTACTGGAAGGATTTTTTTTTTATCTTGTTTTGTTTTCAATTTCTCTATGACATGCATACAGCAACTGCAACTTGTTACCCGCCTGCTCTCTAAACTGAAAAGCGCCTCAACCTTTCCCTATGTTGGGGTTGCTGCAGCCCTTTAACATTCGGGCTTTTTCCAGTTCAGCAATATTCATCACGCCTTGAATCAATGGATTCATCTGCCCCTCTTTGCAACTGAAGCAGCAGCAGTGATGCTCTTTGATCATGAGAGCCTGTGGTGTTTGACACTGATGAGGCATTGAAGACAACGAGGTGTTCTTGCAGATGCCCATAAAGCAAGCCAGAACCTCCCTTGTTCAAGGAGTGGATCTTTGCCTGGAACATTTCCTTGACTGGAAGACAGAAGTAATCCCAACGATTGAAGAATGGCAGATGAAAATGATGGATTATATGGAGCTCGCAGAGATGACCAGGAAACTTCGTGACCAGAGGGACGACGCAGTGGAAGAAGAATGGAAGAAATTTAAATTGTACTTAAAAAATTATTGAATGATTGATAATTAGATATAATTTGGAAGAAAAGTTAGACGTAGAGTTAGGTTAAGTGTCTAAGATAGATGAAATATGAGTTAAGATAACAGTTAAGATTAATTAAGTAGGTAATTTTTATAGTAAATAAGGTTTTGCAAGATGTTTAGAAATTACTAAAGATGATAGACAAGGAACGCAGGAAGAGGAGATAGGAGGAAGTCAACATACAATGTGAAGGACAGTTACTAGTGATAATAAATTAGATTTCTTGTTTTTTTTTGATGTTGTAGGTTTGTTTTTATTGTAGGTTTGTTTTTAAATAATTGTATTGTTGTGTTTATGTTTGATTATGTTGTAGTTGTTTTTCTTTTATAAAATTCTATATATATATATATAAGAGTGGCTGGGGCAACGCAGTAAGATAGTAAAAGTATCATTATGGAATGGGATGTCCCTATTTTCATCGGAGAAATGTTGGAGGGTATGCCAGCCACCTGCATCTCTTCCTTCTGTTAGGAAAGCCAGGTGCCACCCCAACTCTCTGCAAGATCCCAGGGTCTGCGTTCCTTTGGAGGATTGAGACACAGTGGAGACTTGTCATAGCTTTAAGAAATGTGATTTATTCACCTATTTACACCTTCAGTCTGCATGGAATCCAGATCTTACAGCACGGTCATTTCAAGAGGGGCTTGGCATCCGCAGCAGTGAGGCCAGCCTTCAGCCAGCCTGCCCAAGATGGATCCCAGGATTTCTTTTCTCCCCTTCTTCTTCCCAGAACACCCTACTAAAAACTCTCTTTTCCTGTCCCTCCACACACCCCATCACCTCAGCAACATCTGTCTGCCAAAGGATTCCTCTCGGATGGTCCATCATCAACCCCTTTTGTCATGTTAACAGATTTGCTTCTCACTTGGCCACTCAGGCTGGTTTGCAGAAGCCAGCCTAGGGATTCCTTGTCTGGCATGGTTCTGCAGCTTGTGCTGTCATCCATATCCCAAATAATAAAAAATCCTACCATTTATCAATTTCTAAGGTTATTTGGGGGGGGGGGGAGAGAGATCCCGAAAATCTATAGCACTTCATATGCAGGAAATGTAGACAAAAGTTTTCATGCCATGGCAAACCACAGACTACCGAAGTTCAACCTGCTGTCAAAATACAGGTAGGTAGCCGTGTTGGTCTGCCATAGTCAAAACAAAATAAAATAAAATAAAAATTCCTTCCAGTAGCACCTTAGAGACCAACTAAGTTTGTTCTTGGTATGAGCTTTCGTGTGCATGCACACTTCTTCAGATAAAAAGTAATGGAACAGGACTCAAAATATTGGCAACTCTTTCAGCACTCCATTCTTAAATTTCAGCAGGTGTTGCTCACCTCATACACTTTTGAGCCTGTTGTCTCTGCAATATTATGGACTAGAAGCTTGTTTTCAATAAAAGAAAGAAAGCTCTCAAGTAGCTGTGCCGAGCTCAGCCTCCGTTAACTGGTAATCTGACGATCCTGGTTGAATTTGCAGCTAACTGGATTACTGCGGAACATTGTGCAGCTTTTTTCAAAGATGGAGCAATTCTGGCCCCCTCCCCTCCTCTCTGTTTGAATAAGGCCGTTCTGTGCTAGCAGAGAGCAGCACCCAAGAGTCTGCAGCCACCTTCGCGAAGCTGCTTGGCAGATGGCGGATGGCGTGTGTCGCAGCCCATAATTATCGCTTCCCCTTTTCTAATATAGCAACACACGGCTGGGCTTGTGGTATGGGGGGGGGGAAGGCTGGCGAGGTCTAGAAATAGACAGGGTAATTTGTTGCAGTTGTTTGAGGGAAGGAAGAGGCTCTTTCGCAGAAGGCAGAGCCCTGGACGGAGTTTGTTTCTGACTTCACCAACTTCGGCCCCCCCAGCAAGGTACCCAACAAAGAGCACCCATTCTTGATGATCTTTGGGCCTTTCACTCCCTCCCAGAAGACCTAGAGATGGCTCCCCTCCAGATGTTACTGGGCTTATCCAAAGTTGTTTCTCTCTCTCTCTCTCAAATTTAAATGCATATGTATGTACGTATAGTCGTACCTCGGAAGTTGAATGGAATCCATTCCGGAAGTCCGTTCGACTTCCAAAACGTTCGGAAACCAAAGCACGGCTTCTGATTGGCTGCAGGTAGCTCCTGCAGCCAATCAGAAGCTACAGAAGCCCTGTCAGATGTTCGGGTTCCAAAGAACGTTCGCAAACTGGAACATTTACTTCTGGGTTTGCGGCGTTCGGGAGCCAAAACGTCCGAGTACCAAGGTGTTCGGGATCCAAGGTACGACTACTGTATATACTCAACAGGTCTTTTGTCTTTTCAGCGCCTACTGATAATCTTCCTCTTCCAACGAGCTTTTGACGTTGAACTCCTTCCGAGTCTGCGTTTGTGTGTTTGCTGTCCTGGGTTGTTTTGAGGTAGGATAATGAATCAGTCACTTGTGTGTAACATGAACAGTTAAGCAAGTTCTCCCTCATAGAGAACACGTGTTGCAGTTGGGGCCAAGCAAGACACCCTTCAGTATTTGGGATGGGACCCAGTTAGATAGCCAGGGCTGCTGATAGGGTCTTTTGGGTCGTTGGGGAGATTTGTATGTTGCAAATGTTGATAGACAGTTCAGGGGTTATATATTCTTGGTGCTCGCAGTGTAGCCCCTCTTTGCTGCGTGCACTGGATCACCCCCCCCCCTTGCGCTTGACCTTGCTATGCCGCCATGGGGTCGTCTGCTGTAAGGCAGGGGCCTGGTAGGAATTTTTCCATCTGGCTGATTGGCTGTTGCCACTTGGTTTCCACCTACTGCGTAGCAGTTAGTCACAACTTGTAAGGTTGGCGGTTAGGCATTGGTTATTACGTTGGTTGGTGGAGGGGAAGTGGTTGGCTGTGCCTGCCCCTCCAATGCTGCTGCTGCGTGGGGGAATTCCGTTAAAGGAATCCAGGGGCTCTCCATGCTTTTGTCCGTTCCCCTGGTCAGGGGCTAGGGCCACGCAAGAGCCCCTGGGAACATTAGGGGAGAGGTGAGGGTCCTGGCCACCCCGACCCCAATTCTCTCCCCAATGTGTTTTCCCTTTGCTGACTTCCACTAAGCGGGCGGAAGTCAGCCTGTCCCCTGGATGGGACAGATAGTCGAACCAATGCCTAAGCAACCACTCACATGTTGTAATTTAATAAAAAAGTTGTGGCCAAAATTACCAATAACCTTAAACAAAATTCCTGTGTGCTGTGTCGAACCAATGCCTAAGCAACCCTGCCAATAACCTTAAACAAAATTCCTGTGTGCTGTGTGAGTTATTTGGGGGGTGGTCTTGGGGAAGAAGGCTGTGCGAAGAATTGATGCTTTTGAATTATGGTGCTGGAGAAGACTCTTGAGAGTCCCATGGACTGCAAGAAGATCAAACCTATCCATTCTGAAGGAAATCAGCCCTGAGTGCTCACTGGAAGGACAGATCCTGAAGCTGAGGCTCCAATACTTTGGCCACCTCATGAGAAGAGAAGACTCCCTGGAAAAGACCCTGATGTTGGGAAAGATGGAGGGCACAAGGAGAAGGGGATGACAGAGGATGAGATGGTTGGACAGTGTTCTTGAAGCTACTAACATGAGTTTGGCCAAACTGCAGGAGGCAGTGAAGGATAGGCGTGCCTGGCGTGCTCTGGTCCATGGGGTCACAAAGAGTTGGACATGACTGAACGACTGAACAACAACAACTTGAGGACCTCTACATGCAACTCCACTCGCCTGTACACCATACATTTAAAGCACATTCCCCATCTCCCCCCCCCAAACAAAACCCCCCAGAATCATAGTTTGTTAAGTGTGCTGAGAATTGTTGTCCTGTGGACCACAGAATTGTAGAGAAGGATGAACTGCAATTCCCAGGAATATTTGGAGGAAGTCCTGCACAGTGTGTGCCAAGCCTGTTCATTTAATCCTCAAAATGCCTTTCTATCTTCTCTTCCTCGGAGAACAGAAGCTAGCAGAGTGTTTCGAGGAGCCGAGGAGATGTTCGGGAAGCAAGGAGTGTCCTGCTGAGTCACGCCAAGCCTCCACCTGAGCCCCCTCAGAATGCAGATAGCCACCCACTCCGGTAATCAGAGGTATTCAGAAGTCCTAGCCGTGCCCTGTATCTGAATTGGTGTATTGACAGCAAGCACGTCTATCAGTGACAGATTAAATAGCAGGGTGTGCTTCTATCATGATGAAGTAGTTACTGGAGGGAGAAAAGCTCTCATTGTGTCTACACTGATGGAGGCCTACACAACGCTGCGTCTGTTGATTAAAGGAGCTGGCCGGGAGACAGCTGGGTTTCTACTAACCATCCACACCCAGTTGCCAACATCCCTGGGCGGGGGAGAAAACCACCAACCCCTCTCATCAGAGCTGGGGAAACAACGTGGTCATGCAAACCTGTGTCCATTATCCCAAATCTTATCTGCTCTGGGGATTGTTCCCCAAGACAAGGAGGAAATTATTTTGCACAGGCAGTGCAACTCTTCCTCAAAGGCCCCTTATAGGGATTCTGAGATTTTACCAAGCGGTGCTTTTACATTCTCTGGCCTATCTTTGCTGTCGCAAAGACTGGTAACTTGGTGTGGTTGCTTTGTTTTTTTAAAGGGACATTATCAGCCTGAAGGATTTTGCTCACTGCAAATTGCACACTTTTCCTGCATGCAAGCCTATCCCACACACTTCATGAGCGTTTTGCATTGTAGGAGTGGCAAATTCAGAAGCACGTGGTCCCTTTATGATAGTCACAGCCATGCCCCTTCTAATATTATGCAACTTCCTAAGATTATACAAGAAGAGAAACAAAATATTAAAAAAAATTCCTTCCAGTAGCACCTTAGAGACCAACTAAGTTTGTTGGGGCTCCAGTACTTTGGCCACCTCATGAGAAGAGAAGACTCCTTGGAAAAGACCCTGATGTTGGGAAAGATGGAGGGCACAAGGAGAAGGGGACGACAGAGGATGAGATGGTTGGACAGTGTTCTTGAAGCGACTAGCATGAGTTTGGCCAAACTGCGGGAGGCAGTGGAGGATAGGGGTGCCTGGTGTGGTCTGGTCCATGGGGTCATGAAGAGTCGGACACGGCGGAACGACTGAACAACAACGACAAGTTTGTTATTGGTATGAGTTTTCGTGTGCATGCACACTTCTTCAGATACCTGCATGCACACGAAAGCTCATACCAAGAACAAACTTAGTTGGTCTCTAAGGTGCTACTGGAAGGAATTTTTTTTTATTTTGTTTCAACTATGGCAGACCAACACGGCTACCTACCAAGGTAGAAGAGGAGGAGGAGGAGGAGGAGGAGGAGGAGGAGATGCATTGCAAGGACCAGTGCAGATCTCTGTGTGTTGCCTTTCAGCTAGATCAACTATTTTCTGTGCACGCAGATGAGCAAGTGATTTGGAGCACTCCAATCTCTTCTTTTGGAATGACTCAAGTTGCGTTTTCTTTCAAGTTCCATTATACAGTGGTTCCTCGGGTTACAAACACTTCAAGTTCAGGTTACAGACTCCACTAACCGGGAAGTAGTACCTCAGGTTAAGGACATGATGAGAAGCAGGGCCGTCTTAACCATTGAGCCTACTGGTGCAAGGCGCCAGGGCGCAATGGCCTGGAGGGCACCTCCGCCCTCCAGCCCCGCCGGCAGCGCCCACCGGCAGCCCGGCTGCTGGCGGAGCACGGGAGCAGAGCTGGCCAGGCCGCGCCACGCCCTCTGGCTGCCCAGCGGAGCGCGGGAGCGGCCAGCCGCGCACGCCCTCCAGCTGCCCGGCAGAGCGCGAGCTGCCCAGCCGCGGAGCACGGGAGCGCGAGCTGGCCAGCCGCGCCGCACCCTCCGGCTGCCCGGCGGAGCACAGGAGCGCGAGTTTGCTGGCCGCACCAGGGCGCCTGATATGCTTAAGACGGCCCTGATGAGAACAGAAATTGTGTGCCAGCGGCGCAGCAGCAGCGGGAGGCCCCATTAGCTGAAGTGGTACCTCAGGTTAAGAACAGTTTCAGGTTAGGAACGGACCTCCGGAACGAATTAAGTTCTTAACCAGAGGTACCACTGTACATAACGGAATTTCATAGAATTGTAGAGTTGGAAGGGACCCCCGAGGGTCATCTAGTCGAACCCCCTGCAATGCAGGTATCTCAGCTAAAGCATCCATGACAGGTGGCCATCCAATTTGCGCACCATTCTCCAGAAAAGGATTTTCAATTGAGTGAAACGCCTAGCATTGGAGCATGCAGAACAATTCCTCCTCGTTGTTCTTCCTGCACTCCTTCTCCAGAGGGACCCTAGGAGCCAATCCTCAGCGGTTTCGAAAAGGCCAAGAAAAAAAGGCAAAACAGGGTGGAGTGACTCTCCTATGAGGAAAGGTCACTCCTTTTGCAACTTTTTAGCTTAGGGGGAAAGCAGGTAAAAGGTGGGGTGTTTGTAGTTCATGATATTGTGCAAGGCATGAAGAAAGCGGGTAGAGAAAAGGCTGTTCTCCTTCACTCATAATGCTAGATCTCATGGGTATCTCACTTCCACAGTAGGCAGCTGATGGCCACCAACTTGGACTGGAAGAAGAAGAGGAGGAGGAGGAGGAGGAGGAGGAGGAGGAGGAGGAGGAGTTTGGATTTGATATCCCGCTTTATCACTACCTCTCAAAGCGGCTAACATTCTCCTTTCCCTTCCTCCCACAACAAACACTCTGTGAGGTGAGTGGGCTGAGAGACTTCAGAGAAGTGTGACTAGCCCAAGGTCACCCAGCAGCTGCATGTGGAGGAGCAGAGGTGTGAACCCGGTTCACCAGATTATGAGTCTACCGCTCTTAACCACTACACCACACTGGATTGGAGACATTCATGGAGAAGGAGAGGGCTATCAAAGGCCAGCAAGGCTGTGCTCTTCCTCCAGGGATGGGGAGGCAAGGCTTCTCTATAAATGAATGCCAGTCGTCTTCGTCCCCCACCCTTAGGAAGTGGGAACGGGGAGGATGGAAGCACTTCTAGATAAAACTGCATGATGTAATTACACTGCTTCAGATAGAGGCAGAAGTATGACTTCCGAACCGATAAAGGCAGCCTTGTTTTCTTTTGCTCTCAATCTTATCTGCCTGTCCCTCTTCAACCTTCCAGGGAGAACAGCGTGTTGACGGCCACTTGAGAGCTTCATGCCTCCTGCAGAACTCAGAGCAAGACAGGAGAAATGCCGGCACATAAATGAAGCAGGGGGGGCCATCTGCAGAGATGCTCTCCTGCCCCAAACCCTCTTGAGATGGATGGTAACTCCACGAGGGCGACTGAAACAGGAGGGATGTGATCACTAGCAGAGCATGCAGCTTCGCCGCTGATAGTAGCCGGTGGGTATTGCAGGTGGGGACAGTACTGTTGGGTTCAACTCCTGCTTTCTGTGTTCTCCTGGGCATCTGGCTGGCCACTGTGAGAACAGGATGCTGGAGTAGATGGGACATTGGCTCTGCTAGGCTTGCCATATGTCAGGAAAATTCCTGACATGTCCTGGTTTTGAGGTGTAAAAAAATGGCGTCAGGGGGGAATATTGCTGAATCAGCAAAATGTCAGGGAAAACCTGGATGTACGGTAACGCGATGGGAAAAGCAACAGAAACAGCTCAAAAAGCTTAAAATCCCAATTTCTGAGGTTAGGTTCATAGAATTATAGAACCATAGAGTTGGAAGAGACCCCAAGGGCCATCCAGTCCAACTCCGTGCCAAGCAGGAAACACCATCAAAGCATTCCTGACAGATGGCTGTCAAGCCTCCGCTTAAAGACCTCCAAAGAAGGAGACTCCACCACACTCCTTGGCAGCAAATTCCACTGTCGAACAGCTCTCACTGTCAGGAAGTTCTTCCTAATGTTTAGGTGGAATCTTCTTTCTTGTAGCTTGAATCCATTGCCCCACGTCCGCTTCTTTGGAGCAGCAGAAAATAACCTTTCACCCTCCTCTATATGACATCCTTTTCTATATTTGAACATGGCTACAGATCCTGAAGTTGAGGCTCCAGTACTTTGGCCACCTCATGAGAAGAGAAGACTCCCTAGAAAAGACCCTGATGTTGGGAAAGATGGAGGGCACAAGGAGAAGGGGACGACAGAGGATGAGATGGTTGGACAGTGTTCTCGAAGCTACTAACATGAGTTTGGCCAAACTGCGGGAGGCAGTGAAGGATAGGCGTGCCTGGCGTGCTCTGGTCCATGGGGTCACGAAGAGTTGGACACGACTGAACGACTGAACAACAACAACATCATCATATCACCCCTTAACCTTCTCTTCTCCACAAAGGTTTCACCACAAATGCTCAATAATTGGGGTTTGTTCCCCCCAAAAGCTTGACAATTTTGCAGGTGTCAGTAATCTTTTACTTTTTGAAATATGGCAACTCTAGGCTCTGCTCGTGTTCTTAACTCACCTGCAATAACAAAACTGGCGCCCATATAACCCCTCCATTATGGCCTGCCTTGCGGGTTTATGCACGAATCCACTGTGTTCCCTTGAGCAACGGCCCTCCGTTCCCCCCTCCAGAGACTTTCTCTCATTGTTACGGCACGAAAGAAAAGGAAAAAAAGCCCCACAGGAAGGCAGAAATAAATGAAATAAAATAACTCGGCGGCCTTGAGAACAAAGGCCTGAATTGATTCACAAGAATTCATTTTGAGGAACCGGAGGCAATTTATTAGATGCATGTAGCAATTATGGTTAAGCCTCCATTTCAGAGATGTCATTACTGTTACTAATAAAAAGGAACAATAAAAAGAGATGGGGGGGAAGGCGAATGAGCTCCTCCATTGCACTTTGCACACGGGGGCCCCATCCAGATCTTCTGGCGCAATCCCACAAGTTCCCTCCATGGATATATCTGGTTATCTTGATAAATTCAGGTGGAGCTCAGACTTTAGCAGACACGGTGCCCTCCGGATGCTCTGGGCTACAGCTCCTGACAGAGTTCTGCTCAGGGCTGGTGGGAGATGTAGGCCAAAATGTCTGGAGAACACCAGCGGGTAAGGTAAAAGGTAAAGGAACCCTGGACAGTTGAGTCCAGTCAAAGGCGACTATGGCACTCATCTCACTTTCAGGCTGAGGGAGCCGGTGTTTGTCCACAGACAGCTTTCCAGGTCATGTGGCCAGCAGGACTAAACCGCTTCTGGCGCAACGGAACACAGTGAGAAACCAGAGCGCATGGAAACGCCGTTTACCTTCCCGCCGCAGCGGTACCTATTTATCTACTTGCACTGGTGTGCTTTCAAACTGCTAGGTTGGCAGGAGCTGGGACAGAGCAACAGGAGCTCACTCCGTCGCAGGGATTCGAACCGTCGACCTTCTGATCAGCAAGCCCAAGAGGCTCAGTGGTTTAGACCACAGCGCCACCCGTGTCCCTTAACCACCTTGGTAAAGGGTGAAGAGAGCAACGGATGCACACAGTGCCTCCTTTTATGGATGGGGAAGTCTGCCCTTTTCGGTTGATCTCAGTTGCTCACCTGGCCAGTCTGAAGTCCAGTTCTTCACATTCCTGCACCAGTGTGGGATTTTTAAAATAATAATAAAAAGGCCTTGCCAGTGCTTGTCTTCAAGAAAAAAGGTGCTGCTACTGCTTCAGCAAAAAACCTCTAAGCAGAGTATATACATATATGTGATTTTCACACACACTTTCCCCTATTATAAACACATTTTCATGCATACAGTTGGTGAGCTGGAGAACTGTTTTGCAACATTTGAAGAAGTCAGAATTTTGAAAGCGCTGAGTTTTGATCTATGTACTGTTTTGAGAAGGGAGAAGCATTAGGCCTGGTATTATTATTATTATTATTATTATTATTATTATTATTATTATGCCACCCCCTATCTGAGGATCCCAGGGAGATTTACAGTGGAAACAAAGTAAAGGTAAACATGGTTGGCACTGTGGTCTAAAGCGCCGAGCCTCTTGGGCTTGCCGATCGGAAGGCCGGTGGTTCGAATCCCCGTCCGTGACGGGGTGAGCTCCCGTTGCTCTGTCCCAGCTCCTGCCAACCTAGCAGTTCGAAAGCACACCAGCGCAAGTAGATAAAAAGGTACCGCTCCGGTGGGAAGGTAAACAGTGTTTCCGTGTGCTCTGGTTTCCGTCACGGTGTTGCGTTGCACCAGAAGTGGTTTAGTCCTGCTGAAAGCTGTCTGTGGACAAACGGCGGCTCCCTCGGCCTGAAAGCAAGACGAGCGCCGCAACCCCATAGTCGCCTTTGACTGGACTCGACCGTCCAGGGGTCCTTTGCCCCTTTTTATTTATTTACTTACGGTTCAAACAGCATCATAGACAATACTGAGCTAGCTTGGCCAATGGTTTGACCCTAAAGCCCCATATACTGTATATATATATTTTTTCTTGGGTGCTTGTTTGTGTGTGTGAATGGGAATTGTCGCTGCCTCCCGAGGCTTGAACAGGAGAGACCCAGCTGGGTGAGATAACATGGGTAAAATAAACCCAGGGCCATTAAAAAGAGAAGGAAGACGTCAGCCCCCAAGTCCTCCTGCCCCGGTATTTCTAATTGGGCTGCCTTCCGAGCATCCTTTTTTCCCTCCAGCATCCCTTCTGCCCAGATGTGTTTGTGTGGGGATCTGTCAGCTAAAGCCTTGCAGGTGGCAGGAGGGCTATCTCCCCCACTTACCGCGGGGATGACTCGGCGACCAAGTATTTGATAATAGGAAATGACTAATGATGTGGCAGAAATTATGAACCGGGGATTAATAAAACTTGAAAAGGAACCGTCTCGGCCGTTTGATCCTCGGCAGAGGAAGTGCGTCTGTGCATTAGCCTTTTCCCTCAGGTGGTATTCTTATTAGTCTCATCCGACTTGGGAAGGACGGGGGGGGGGGAAGGGCTCGGAAGTTTGGAATCTTTGGTTTGAAAGAGAAGACAAAGGACAGTCACAAAGAAGGCACCAATTCCGGGGTTGTTGGCTCCCCAGCGTTGCCCTCTTCAGATCTAGCGGCAATGTCTGTTAGGAAATTGGTGTCTCTATTTTCCAGGGACACCCCTGATTTAGAGAAGCCATCCTGGTTTCTGATTTGAGCCAGAATGTCCCACTTTTCCTTAGGTAAAGGTAAAGGGACCCATGACCGTTAGGTCCAGTCGCGGAAGAAAGAGGTTTGAAGTTGTGAAGAAAGAGGTTTGAAGTTGTGGACAGTGATGGAGGTGTGCTGTTTGATGGCCAGCCTGTGTGTTTGTTTTTTAAATCTCCATAGGTAAAGGGACCCCTGACCATTAGGTCCAGTCGCGGACGACTCTGTGGTTGCGACGCTCAACTCACCTTACTGGCCGAGGGAACTGGCGTACAGCTTCCGGGTCATGTGGCCAGCATGACAAAGCCGCTTCTGGCGAACCAGAGCAGCGCACGGAAACGCCATTTACCTTCCCGGCAGAGCGGTACCCATTTATCTACTTGTACTTTGATGTGCTTTCGAACTGCTATAGGTGGACAGGAGCTAGGACCAAGCAATGGGAGCTCACCCCGTCGCGGGGATTCGACCCACCGACCTTCTGATCGCCAAGCCCTAGGCTCTGTGGTTTAACCCACAGCGCCACCCGCGTCACTTTTCCTTAGGATGTCCCTATTTTCATTGGAGAAATGTTGGAGGGTATGGAGTTATCTGACCCCCGAGCAATGCTACAGGGAACCAGGCAGAGGGCCTTCTCGGTAGTGGCGCCCGCCCTGTGGAACGCCCTCCCATCAGAGGTCAAAGAGATAAACAACTACCTGACATTTAGAAAATACCTGAAGGCAGCCCTGTTTAGGGAAGTTTTTAATCTGTGATATTTTAATGTATTTTAATATTTGTTGGAAGCTGCCCGGGGTGGCTGAGGTGACAAATATTATTATTTATCTGAAGGCAATCCTGCATAGGGAAGTGTTATATATATATATATATATATATATATATATATATATATATGCATGCTTAATTTTTTATTATGTTTTTATTTATATTGGAAGCTGCACGGAGTGGCTGGGGCAACCCAGTAACATTGGTGGGGTATAAATAGCAAAGTTGCCGTTATGGAATGGGACGTCCCTATTTTCATTGGAGAAATGTTGGAGGACATGTCATTGCTTATAGGTTTCAGAGGCTCTCCCTTCCCTTCAGCAGTGAGTCGATTTTCCCACTGCAGCAAGTCCACGGAGAGCTTGCCAATGGCCTCTTTGCCGGACTGACCACCCCAGGCCAATACCTGGCCATGCCTGAGCCTTGGCATCAACCAATGCAAGGTGTGTGGTTCGAGCAAGAGGCAACCCACAGACACCATTCTAAGGTCACGCTTCCTTGGGAGTAAGTTCTGTTCAATTCAGAATAAAGTTTCTCTGGATTGCAGGTAAAAGGTAAAGGTAAAGGACCCCTGGGTCGTTAAGTCCAGTCAAAGCAAACTATGGGGTGGCAGAGCTGATTTCGCTTCCAGGCCAAGGGAGCCGGCGTTTGTCTGCAAACAGCTTTCCGGGTCATGTGGCCAGCAGGATTAAACCGTTTCTGGGGCAACGGCAATGGTGAAGCTGCATGCTCCGCTACCGGGGACGGAGAGTAGGCGGGGGCATGGATGGCGCCCCCGAGGGGCATGGCGTGTCGCCCGCGGGGGCATGCCACACATCCAGGGGGGATGGTGCGCCGCCCGCAGGGGCGTGGCGCACGTTCTCGGGGCATGACGCGCCTCCTGTGGGGGCGTGTCGCCCAGTGCGCGGGCGATGGCAACCTACCGGAATAGTGGTGCCTGGGGCTGTGCGCTCCCTCCGCACCCCCATTCCTCCGCCAGTGCGCAACAGGACACCGTGACGGAAACCAGAGCGCATGGAATCGCCGTTTACCTTCCCGCTGCGGCAGTACCTATTTATCTACTTGCACTGGTGTGCTTTCAAACTGCCAGGTTGGCAGGAACTGGGACAGAGCAACAGGAGCTCACTCCGTCGTAGGGATTCGAACCGCCAACCTTCCGATCGGCAAGCCCAAGAGGCTCAGTGGTTTAGACCACAGTGCCAGCCGAGCTTCTTTGTTTCTTTGGATTGCACTGGATCAATGGCGTAGTGTGGGTTGCCGGCCACCGACACCATCGGAGCGTGCCCCCACCGGAGCCAAGTGGGGCCATGCTGCACCATCTGCCTGCCCATCCTGGGGGGGGGGGGGGGAGTCTGGCCAGACGATGCAGCCCCTGGCTGGCAAATACCCCCAATGTCCACAGAAAGGCCGGGCTGTGCTGGGGTGGCCCCTCACCTGCGTGCCTTCCTCCACCCATGCCCGCTCACTGTGGGCCTGAGCTGCTCTGCCACCTTTTCCAGGGCAGGGTGGGGAGCCCTGTGGAAGCTGACACCTACGTGGGGGGGGCTGGTTGTGCCCCCTCAGAATTTTGTGCCCTGGGCCATGGTCCCTCTGCTCCCCACGCTATGAAACTGCAATGTATTAAATGCCTTGAATGAACATATTTACCCAAGAAATTCATGTCTCTCCAAATAGTCCACAAAGGTGACTTACAGACAAACAGATTAAGTCAACTGACAGTGATAATAGGATCACAGCTTATGGTCCATGAGATATCAACCAGGAAATCAGCAGCAGTTCTTCGTGAATAGAATAGTTGGAGAGGAATAGTAGAAGAAATTCAGATAAAGACATTCAGAGCTTTGGGAGGAAGTCTTGCTGAGGCTTTCACTTTCTTGGGCTCCATGATCACTGCAGATGGTGACAGCAGTCACGAAATTAGAAGACGCCTGCTTCTTGGGAGAAAAGCAATGACAAACCTAGACAGCATCTTAAAAAGCAAAGACATCACCTTGCCGACAAAGGTCCGTATAGTTAAAGCTATGGTTTTCCCAGTAGTAATGTACGGAAGTGAGAGCTGGACCATAAAGAAGGCTGATCGCCGAAGAATTGATGCTTTTGAATTATGGTGCTGGAGGAGACTCTTGAGAGTCCCATGGACTGCAAGAAGATCAAACTTATCCATCCTTAAAGAAATCAGCCCTGAGTGCTCACTGGAAGGACAGATCCTGAAGTTGAGGCTCCAGTACTTTGGCCACCTCATGAGAAGAGAAGACTCCCTAGAAAAGACCCTGATGTTGGGAAAGATGGAGGGCACAAGGAGAAGGGGACGACAGAGGATGAGATGGTTGGACAGTGTTCTCGAAGCTACTAACATGAGTTTGGCCAAACTGCGAGAGGCAGTGAAGGATACGCGCGTGCCTGGCCTGCTCTGGTCCATGGGGTCACGAAGAGTCGGATACGACTGAACAACTGAACAACAACAACAACAACTTGCTGAGGCCTGAAGTTTAAGAGATACTATAGCTTTTTAAAGTGTGTGTGTGTGTGTGTGTGTGTTATTCTAACAGAAAGGACAATGGAAATAGAAATAATAAACACTTGCCTTTGCAATCTTGCAAATGGCAAACTAACAATCTTACTAAAACATAATCATGTTGGGCTTTTCCCCCATATTTAGAGCGCCCCTCATAATCAGAGGTTTGTTTAGTTTGTGCATAAATCTGACAAGGAAGACCGTTATGAGACAATATCCTATTTGTGTCCCTAGTAAATGTATGACGTGCCTCTTCATAAGAACATGCGAGTCATTTAATTCCCAGGTCTCGTCTCTTTTAACTAGACAGGTGTAAAACTCCTCAGCAGATCCAGAGAGCATCTGAGTCCACATTTATGCCCAGACGCCACTAATATTTCAGACACCAGTTAGGCTAGGTACCCAATTGAGAGGGAGGAGGCTGGCCCACCTCTTCAAATAACACCATCAATTCTTCCTTCTCCGTCACAGAAATGTGATAAAATATAGACCACCACAGATTTATGGCCTGCGGGTCCCTCTGCTTTCCCGAGAAGGCTACCGGGTCCCCTTCAGATGACGAGAAACAGAGTTTGGCGAATGGCGGGTGGTGACAAATGTTGGTTCCAAGGATGGAGAGTTGACAAGAATCAGAGGAGTGTGAATATGATTTCATTGCAACCTCTTCCATCCTCCCTCACAACCATTATCTCCCCTTTACCAATAAATTTATTAAGAGATCCGTAATTTACATGCAAATGCCTTTGACTCAATCTGTCATTGGACAGAGTTCGTTGGCGGTGGAAGGGTGGCTGAGGAGGACCCTTGCGCCCTGCTGACATCAGTGGAAGCATTCTTCAAGGTGCCTTCGGTAGCTTTAAACTGGTGGTCTGAAACTCCTGTCTTTTGGGGAGAGCAGGCAGTTTTGCGTTACATCTTGGGTGGGGAAACTCAGGTCCAGGAGTTGAATGAGACACTCTGAGTCTCTCTATATGGCCCTCGGAACCCTTCCCAGGCCACACCCCTTGGAACTCTCCCCAAGCCACGCCCCTTCTCTTCAGGCCACACCCCTCACTGCCCCTTCTTCTCCCCAAGCCACGCCCCTTCTCTCCAGGCCACACCCCTCACCACCCCTACTTCTCCCCGAGCCACGCCCCTTCTCCCCAGGCAACACCCCTCACCATCCCTTCTTCTCCCCAAGCCATGCCTCTTCTCCCCAGACAATACCCCTTACTGTCCCTTTTTTGCACCCCAAGTGGCACATCGTTGACGAGTAGAACAGCAGAAAATGTTGACAGAGTTAGTGAGTTATTGATGCGGTCCAAATGGTGGCAGAAGAATTGCATATTCTGCATGAAATCATGACTGAGGTTACCGAGTTGTCCCACACTCCATATTCTCCCGATCTGGCCCCACTGGATTGCTTTCTTTTTCCAAAACTGAAATCTACACTGAAAGGGTGCAGATTTCCCAACATTTCACACGTCCAAGCTGCTGTGACAAGCAAGGGGACTGAAAAGCAGTACGAAAAGAAGACTTCTCCAGAAGTTTCCAACAATTCTACGAACGTTGTCAACAGTGCCTTGTTATCAGAAGGGGGCCTACTTTGAAGGCCTGTAAGGCATGTATGTTCAATATCTGTGAGCATTCACAGAGAACTTTGCAGCCACACCTTGTATTTTAACACTTACTGGGTCCAGGGGTTAAAAGTTCTGGCGTCCACAAACGCATACAAATACATTGCAAAGACACCCAAGCAGCCCCCTCAAATGTCTAGATTTAATGAGGGCACCCCGAAATTACAGAAGCTGCCCCGGCTCCCAATCACGATCCGGGATGCCCCGATTTTCCTGGAAGAAGAAGAAGAAGAAGAAGAAGAAGAAGAAGAAGAAGAAGAAGAAGAAGAAGAAGAAGAAGAAGAAGAAGAAGAGTTTGGATTTGATATCCCGCTTTATCACTACCCGGAGGAGTCTCTCTCTTTTTTAAAAAATAAATAATCTTTATTTCAAAATATTTTAAAAAGAATACATTCACACACAAATATACAACAAAGAAAATGCAAATCATACAATACAAACACAATCACAAAAAGATAACCAATAACCCCCCAAAAAACAACAAAAATAAAAATGAAAATGAAAAATAAAAACAATGACTCCCCGTCATTTGTATATCGTTTCCCTCTACGTTTTAACATTTCTTACTTTTCCTCACCATACAATACCACCATCTAGCAAATGCATCAATCTGTCATATAATATACTATCCATCTATATATTCCCTTATGTGTCTCATTCTAGACAAATCACCAATTCTGTTTTTATACCTTCTTTAATCAAGTAATCCTCCACATATTTCCACTCGCTTTTGATTTTTTGTTTTGGGACATTTCTAATCGCTGCTGTCATCTTTGCTAAATTCATATATTCTACTAATTTAATCTGCCAATCCTCAATTGTTGGGATTTTCTACCCGAAGGAGTCTCAAAGCGGCTCACATTCTCCTTTCCCTTCCTCCCCCACAACAAACACTCTGTGAGGTGAGTGGGGCTGAGAGACTTCAGAGAAGTGTGACTAGCCCAAGGTCACAGAGAAGTGTGACTAGCCCAAGGTCACCCAGCAGCTGCATGTGGAAGAGCAGGGAAGCGAAGCCAGTTCACCAGATTACGAGTCCACTACTTTTAACCACTACATCATACTGGCTCTCCAGGCTGCCTGGGGCAATCTTCCAGGGACCGCTCTAGTCCGCACAGCATCTCCTAACGTAGCAAGGCCTTGGTCGACCTTGCAGAGGCTGCTCTAGTCTGCGCAATGTCTTCCACCACAGTGAGGCCCAGGGCAACCTTCCAGAGGCCACTTTAGCCCAGGCTGCATCTGGAGATGCAGCGTCTCATGAGTAGGAGGCAGAAAACAGCTAAGCGGAGAGAGGGAAGGGAAGGAGGGGGAGAGCAGGTGGGTGAAGAAGGGGTCAGTGGCAGGGAGGGGGCAGGTGATGGAGATGGGGGATATTGTGGGGATTGCCCCAAATTTTTCTCACCAAATGTTGGGGGTTATGGCCATGGGCCTATCAGCTGACACCCTCCTCCCTCCAGAAGGTTCCAGAAGTCAGCTTGGAGGATGGGTTTGGAGGAGACTGGATGATTGCTTTAAGCAGTTTTCAACAGCTGCAGATTTCTCCAGGTTGCAGGTATTGTTGTGGGATGCAACAGAGGATGCCTGCAAGGAACTGTGAGATCTATCCTGGTCAGAACGTGTCCTTGGAACCTTGAAATCTCTTGAATGGTTCAACCTTCAAGTTGTTTTTCTTCCTTCCTTCTTTCCTTCCTTGGGTAGACTGGCACAACCATGGATGGGAGGTGATTTATCGAAATCAGGCCGAACATGACTACTATTGTGAACAGTGGTTACACTATGGTCCTCCAGCTCTTCTTTGCCACTGGTTTAAGGTAAAAGGTCAAGGACCCCTGGAGGGTTAAGTCCAGCCAAAGGCGACTATGGGGTGCAGCACTCATCTCGCTTTTCAGGCCAAGGGAGCCGGCGTTTGTCCACAGACAGCTTTTTGGGTCATGTGGCCAACAGGACTAAACCACTTCTGGTGCAACAGAACACCGTGATGGAAACCAGAGCACATGGAAACACCGTTTGCCTTCCCGCCACAGCGGTACCTAGTTATCTACTAGCACTGGCATGCTTGCAAACTGCTAGGTTGGCAGGAGCTGGGACAGAGCAACAGGAGCTCACTCCATCGCGGGGATTCGAACTGCCGACCTTCTGATCAGCAAACCCAAGAGGCTCCGTGGTTTAGACCACAGCGCCACCCACTCCCTTAGTTTAAGGCGGCCTCTGCTCTCCATTCCAACCCTTCTCGATACACTGCAAATGTTGGGGGGTTGTAAATCCCTTCTCCTTGAAACCAAAGCAACTAACTTGAATGGAATTGAGGGCAATGCCATTGTCAAGGCCGGAGATTGTGTCCCTTAGTCGGTCAGTCTATCTCAGGCATCCCAAACTCGGCCCTCCAGATGTTTTGGGACTACAATCCCCATCATCCCTGACCACTGATCCTGTTAGCTAGGGATGGTGGGAGTTGTAGTCCCAAAACATCTGGAGGGCTGAGTTTAGGGATGCCTGGTCTGATCTATCTCTTACTGAAGGTGTCCCTTCCTGGCTTAGAAGAAGGTTTGTTCTTGAACCATGGCATGGTTCACACTGGAAATCCTCACAACAGCTGGTAAGGGTCCTGGGCTCTTAGGTCTGGCAGGTTTTGTGTCAAGGTAAGGATGGAGATGAGCCCTTCGAAAGCCCAAGGAGAGAGTCTGGTGAGGTCAAAGTAGCAGTCATGGTGATTAATCTCGGGTTACATCCACTCACCAATACCCTCATTCTGGGCATTCTTTCCCCGATCTTTTTCCTTTTGAAAGACACTCTCCAATGCAACAACCTTGCTGAAGTGTTTCCCACCATCTGCTGCACAAATGTTGGAAGCAGTCACGACCGCATAAGACAGAGCTGCCATTTTTAAGACAAATGTTATCTCAAGAGGTCAAAGGGGACAGATGCACAGGGCAGGAGTAACAGAATCGGAGGCTGAGCCTAAGGACTTCTCATCTTCAGCTGTTTGCAAGCTCCGAAAGACATTTGCTGGGAAGCAAGTCCCGCTGATTTCAACAGAAGAAACTGCAAAGGATCTAGGAGGAACCCTGCAGGATGAGAACAAAGGCCTGAGTAGCCCAGAGAGCTTTTTCTAAGAGCACCCAAGAAGCCCATCAGAGAGTGTTGGTTTTGGGTAATTTGGTTAAAGAATAAAAGGAGAATTCCCTGAATATATAGATCCAGTTTTGGGGTGAGTACTCTTTAGTGAGGGAGCCCCACCAGAGATTTTAAATCACAAACATGAAGGAAAGGAAAGTGTGGAAATACAGTCTGTTAGACCTTTGAAATATTATCAGTCTAAGCCGCTTCCAAAGTTTCCACTTCCACTAGCATAGGTAGAGACCACACATTTGGGAAGTTAAAAATGGTTTACTTACAAACTTTTTTATTTATTTATTTATTTATTTATTTATTCATTCATTCATTCATTCATTCTTTTGAAAACATCAAAAAAACTAAGATCATGGCCACTGGTCCCATCACCTCCTGGCAAATAGAAGGGGAAGAAATGGAGGCAGTGAGAGATTTTACTTTCTTGGGTTCCATGATCACTGCAGATGGTGACAGCAGTCACGAAATTAGAAGACGCCTGCTTCTTGGGAGAAAAGCAATGACAAACCTAGACAGCATCTTAAAAAGCAGAGACATCACCTTGCCGACAAAGGTCCATATAGTTAAAGCTATGGTTTTCCCAGTAGTGATGTATGGAAGTGAGAGCTGGACCATAAAGAAGGCTGATCGCCGAAGAATTGATGCTTTTGAATTATGGTGCTGGAGGAGACTCTTGAGAGTCCCATGGACTGCAAGAAGATCAAACCTATCCATTCTTAAAGAAATCAGCCCTGAGTGCTCACTGGAAGGACAGATCCTGAAGTTGAGGCTCCAGTACTTTGGCCACCTCATGAGAAGAGAAGACTCCCTGGAAAAGACCCTGATGTTGGGAAAGATGGAGGGCACAAGGAGAAGGGGATGACAGAGGATGAGATGGTTGGACAGTGTTCTCAAAGCTACTAACATGAGTTTGGCCAAACTGCGAGAGGCAGTGAAGGATAGGCGTGCCTGGTGCGCTCTGGTCCATGGGGTCATGAAGAGTCAGACACGTCTGAATGACTGAACAACAACAACACAAACTTTCCAAAAGTCGAATTCATGTGCTTTTCCATATAGCATCAAGAAAAGACAGGCAGCACAACTTAGTTTCTAAAAGTGGCAAATTTTTCTAAGTTATTTATATAGAAACACAAAGAAGGCTTGCTAAAGCCATGCGGTTTAAGCTTGGAGCATTCAGCTTAGACATCCTTAGCGGTTGGTTCACGTGGTGTTGGGGGTGGGAGAGAACAAAGGTTTTGGTAAGGGGACAGGGTGTGACCTAGCTAAGCCTGGCAGGACAGTTTATTCTATGGTCTTAACCCCTTCATGCATTAATTAGAGTGAAGCATGTTGGTTATTATGAGGTTGGATTTCTTCCACTGTGAGTGGCGGAAGAAGGCAACAGGTTCCTCCCGCTCCTGGTTTTCAGGATAGAGATGGACATATCTGCTCTCTTGGTTTTTAATTTTTTCAGTTTGAAATCCAGTTTTCCATCTTGGGATGGAGAGAAGATACTGTGGTAGTGGGAGAGCCCTTGCCTCACCTACCCTTCTTCGCCCCAGAAGTATTCTGCCAGCTGACCTCTCTCTCGCCTTTGCACCATGGCTTACTGGCTGGCGACTGAAACTACTCTCTGGCAGAGATGGGTGGCTGTCAATCAGAAGACAGCTGCAGCTGGCATTTGAGCAGGACTCCTTTCCCTTCTTCCCCACAACAAACACTCTGTGAGGTGAAAACAAAATAAAAAATAATAATAAATCCTTCTAGTAGCACCTTAGAGACCAACTAAGTTTGTTCTTGGTATGAGCTTTCGTGTGCATGCACACTTCTTCAGATACCACACGAAAGCTCATCCCAAGAACAAACTTAGTTGGTCTCTAAGGTGGTACTGGAAGGATTTTTTTGTTTTGTTTTGTTTTGACTATGGAAGACCAACACGGCTACCTACCTGTATCTGTGAGGTGAGTGGGGCTGAGAGACTTCAAAGAAGTGTGACTAGCCCAAGGTCACCCAGCAGCTGCATGTGGAGGAGCGGAGACGCGAACCCGGTTCACCAGATTACGAGTCTACCACTCTTAACCACTACACCACAATGGCTCACTACAAAAGAAGAAAAGAAGAAAAGAAGAAGAAAGAAGAAGAAGAAGAAAGAAAAGAAGAAGAAGAAGAGGAGGAGAGGAGGGAGGAGGAGGAGGAGGAGGAGGAGGAGGAGGAGGAGGAGAGAGTTTGGACTTGATATCCCACCTTTCACTCCCCTTAAGGAGTCTCAAAGCGGCTAACATTCTCCTTTCCCTTCCTCCCCCACAACAAACACTCTGTGAGGTGAGTGGGGCTGAGAGACTTCAGAGAAGTGTGACTAGCCCAAGGTCACCCAGCAGCTGCATGTGGAGGAGCGGAGACGCGAACCCAGTTCACCGGATTATGAGTCCACCGCTCTCAACCACTACACCACACTGGCAGGGGAAAGGAAAGCAAGACACCGTGAAATGGGGAGGAGAAATGCTGTGGTGAAACAAAGCAGGGGAGTAAAATAGAGAAGGAAAACTGGGTAGCGGAAGAAGGGGAAAGCAGGAGAGCCTTGGGGATGAAATGGAGAAGGGAAAAGGGGCGTTGGGAGGAGAGGGGAATCAGGAAAACTGGGGAGGTAAAATGGAGGAGGGAAAGTGGTCGAGGGGTGGAGTGGGGAAGCTGGGATGAAATGGAAAAGGACAAATGTTCCAAAAACCTCTACAGCTTAAAATGCAAATAAACCCCACCCACAGATGCAGATTAAGTGTGCCTATAGGCAGTTCTTGTGGGAATGTTTTGGGATGCAAGAGAGGATATATTGTTTAAGATATCCTATTCCAACTTTTGTTTACAAGTCCCAGAAATTAGCAGAGTTCTCATTCCCCTTTTTAAACACACACACAGTGGAAAGCTTGCTCAGGTTTGTTAAAACCTCTGTAATAAATGTCCTGGTATTTCCCCCATTAATCCCTCTCAAAATAAGACACTACACAGTCTTCTATAAAAGCATAAAACAGTTTACTCACGAGAAATCATCTGTTCACAATTGGATCCCAGACGGCAGACTTAAACTTAGTAAAAGTTACATTTACTCAGGAGACTGTTCCATAAGGGAAAACAGCTCCTTTGTGTTCTCTTGGAAGCCAAGAGAGCATCCTAGCGATCTCACTTCTTTGGGAGTGTGGTCCAAAAGAGAGGAAGATGGAGTCTGGTCCCTGTGGTTTTGTGTTAACCTGCCCAGGTGAGACCACACCCATCTCCAGTTACACAGAGGAAGTCCATCCCAGCCCAGGGGAAACAGCGAGTTCCGACTGGCTGGCCTAGAGTTCCCCTTCTATGTCCCCTCTAGCAATGTTGTGTTTGACTGCTCCTGTGCTTCACATCCCACAGTTCTGTGGGTCGTGCCTAATTCCCGCCACCAGGGGGCTGCAATTTCTGAGGCTCTTCCCATTGTCTAAAAATTCTGCACCGCACTCCGCTCTGTGTTGCCTCGCATGCTCGTTTTGCCCAAGTAGTAGCTTTAAGAAATTGGAAAATAAGACGACACTAAATTATGTCATTCTTGTGGTCTTTTTCGTTGGTCATGTTGCTATTCCTTAATGTGCAGACGTGCATAAATCAACATCTCCTCCTAAGACTGGCTGTTGTTTTACAAACAGCCATAACTCATCAGAAAGTACGCAATGCAGCTGGTTGCGTCACGAGCGGAGACAGTTTTAGCTCCCTCTGGCTTGGAACATTTTGCGGCCGATATAGGTCTGCAAAATGGAGGAGTTTTGTAAGGACGTGCGGAAATAAAACAGCCATGCATTTAAAACGGAGAGAGAGGAAAAAACCAAACCAGGCAATACTGTTCACAGCAGCATCGGTGGCAGACTTTTTTCCAGACCGAGGGCCATATTACCTTCTGGGCAATTTTCTGAGGGCCACATGCTAGTAATGGGTTGGGCTAGAGGCAACGGTCATTCCTGCCATGGAAGAAGCACACTCGGTACACTTTGACCATAAAACTAAGAAACGATAGCTGATGAAGAATAAACGAAACAGGGCCTTGTCCTGGAGTTAACAATCATTGTAACTGGAATTTGTTTTATACTTTCAACAACAAAAATAGAGAAAACCATTGTTTATTGCCGTCCTGGCCTGAGTCCTTGCAACCTTTCTACTTTATTTCCTGTATTCTCCAAGGACCAACCTTTCTACTTTATTTCCTGTATTCTCCAAGGACTCCAATTTTCTAATTAATGGAAGAAGCATCGTCAGAATTCATGGACACACATTCTAACCAGGCGGAAATAACACAAGAAATTAATATGCCTCCTGCTAGCAAATACTGAGGGGGGTGAAGACCGGTAACTTTTGGGCTTGTTACTTTCTTATATTAATTATATTTTATTAATATCCTTGGTTCCCAGTGTTGTTTGGAGGACTCTCCTGCTCAGGGCCAGAGGACCCCAGTCCTGCCACTCACCACGTGGCCCATGGCAGGGCCTGATGGGCTCTATCAAGGACTGCTGCTGTTTCGTTTTTTGTTTAAATTGCTGTTATTTTTTACCCATGTCATTTTAAACTGTGACATTAATGCTGTATTCTTAGTTTTAGATTTTGATTTATCTGGAAATTGTTTTCCATTGGGTCGTGTACTTTTTTTAATGTGGTTTATTTACTGTTTATGACTTTTGTAATTATGTAAATCTTGTCACGGGTGGTGCTTGTTTAGCTTATACGTAAATCCGGCACTGATTATTTATCTAAACAGAGCTTTTCAATGCCCTGGTAACCATTCCTGACTCCTGGTTTTCCCAGACAGTCGGATACCCGAGATTTTCCTGGCTCTGACTTTCCTGGTCACATGGCTCTGGGATGCAGAGATGACACGGTCTCCGAATGGGCCCCCAAAGTGTGCAGTCTGAACGGTAGTATCTCCATCCAATGTTTACTTGTGATTTCCTCTCCGGTTTACTGATGTAAATGTAGTGTTCATTTTCCAAATACCGCACGCTCTCGTTTGCTTCCGTGGGAAAAGGCTCGTTGCAAAGTTTAACAACTGTGACACATTAATAAAATGAAAGAACGTTGAAGGAAGAAATTAGGCACCAAGCGAATGTGACCAGATGTTGCAGCCAGAGAGTTTTGTGTCCCTTGCAAGAAACATAACAGCAATATTCATCATCGAGATTTGTGTTTTGGTTTTTTTTGGCATGCGCAGAATTAGAAACAAAACAATGAGGATTGGGTTTCTGTGTTGGGAATGAGTCTCAGATATGGGTGGGTGTGTTGAAGTGCTTAGATCAAATATTTGGGACCTTTGTTATACTGCAGTCAAAGATAGCATGGTGGTTGAGAGACTGAACTAGAAATCAGAAAGCCTTTAGTTTGTCCAATTCTGGGCAAACACAGTTTTGTTTTTAAGTAGGATGTTGACAAGCTGGAACATGTGCGACAAATATGCTCAAGGGTCTGGAAACCAAACCATATGAGGAACAGTTGAGAGAGTTGGGTACATCTAGTCATCTTCGGACACCCCGAAAGTTGTTGAGCTTTTAGGAAGACCCCAAAATTGCTGGCTTTTTTTTTTTTAAGGAAACCACTGAAATTACGAGTTGTGCCACTAGGAGCACTGTTTCAGATATGAGACATAGGAGGCCATCAAGCAGGGACCGGGACCTTCCTGCTGAGGAGGGCCAATGGTCTGCTTGGGTTTCCGGGGCATAGCAAAGGGGGGATGGGGGGCGGGCCGCCCGGGGTTCCATAATGGAGGGGGTGACAAATTATGGAGGGAATTCTTTTTTGGGAAAAAAATGGGGGGGTTGAATTTTTATTTTTTTTAAATGCCTGCTCCAAAGGTCTTATCTTACTATACTAGGGATTATATAGCTATATATGAAATTTCATGCATATCGGTTAATATCTTGACCCTCCTCCACCAAAATAGCTGTTCACTTGGCTGTTTTCCTATGTCGTGAAGGCTGAAATTTCAGTTCAGAGAACACTTACTGTTCCCAACCCTAACCCTGTGGAAAGCCATCTAATTAGACTTTAATTTGATTTTAGGAGGTAATTTAATTATTGTTTGATTTTATACCAATGTTATGTATCTGATGTTAGCCACCCTGAGCCCGACTTCGGCCGGGGAGGGCGGGATATAAATAAAAGTTTTTTATTATTATTACTTGTTATTATTCCTTTGTAAGAAAATATGAAATAACGTAAAACCATTTTTGGGGGGGGGAATCAATGGGGGGGTTGACAAGAAATTTTTCGTACCGGGTACAACCTGACCTTCCCATGCCTTGGGGGGTTGACAAAAAATGTTTTGCCCCCGGGTACCAATTTACCTTGCTACGCCCCTGTCTCCAACTTGATGTTGGCCAAGATAACAGGCAGTTCTGCCACATGATGCTGGAGCCTCTTTCTGCAAGGAATTTCCCAGACACAGCAGCATTTGGGCAAGGCTTCAGCTCAGCCTCACCCACTGTGCGGACCTTCAAGAAGACCTCTGGTGATAATGAGAGTTGAATGAGAGCCTCAGGATTGCTCAACTCCCTTCATACCCGGGGAGGAGTGTGTGTGTGTGTGTGTGTCAGACGTACACACGCAGAAACAGCACAGTTCTTTCCAAAACTGCACTTGCTTCCTACAAAATTCCTCGGATTCTTCTCCCCACAAGGAACCTGCTTTCAGATAAACCTGGCGAATGGGTGGAGAGACCAGCGCAAGTCTGTTCAGTGTCAGTTGACTGGCCCTCCACCACAGATCCATCCCATCTTTAGTGGATGTTCCAAAAGAACGAACAAACAATGTGCGAACTCTACACATTTTCCACATAGTCTTACCATTAAACATACTGTACATTTTTAAATGCTTTTTGGCACATTTCCCCCTAAACAGTGTTGCCATGTGTTTTTTTAAAAAAGCTCTTTATTTATTTATTTATTTATTTATTTTAGGAAACCACCCAAATGGTTTAGCTTTTTATTTTTTAGGAAAACCCCAAAGTTGATTGGCTTTTGTTTTTTACCCCAAAAAATGCCAAAAAAATCCCCACAATTTTTTTATTTATTGACAAAACACCGGCTTTTGGGAATTATTCCCCCCTGGACATCAATTCCGCCTTTGAAATCCTGGTATTGTCTGGGAAAATCCTGTCGTAAGGAAGTTCTACCCCTAAAGCATATATTTTGTATGCCATACTAAAACCTTCCAAATCTACATTTCCACGGTTCTCTGTATTTGTGCATGCTTTTATTTTTATAGTTTAAAATAGCTTTATTTAATTTCAGACTTCTAAAATACAACCATATCAAATCAACCAATAGAAACAAATAAACAAAAAAATACAACCATATCAAATCAACCAATAGAAACAAACAAACAAACAACCCCCCCAAAAAAAGACATATAATCTAGACATTATAATCCATTTTTGTGTGTGTGTGTGTGTATTCGTGCATGCTTTTTGAGAACAAAACTGCATTGTGAAATCAGGGAAACAGCACCGTTTCCATTCCGATCTGCACACAATTTCGGGGTCGCTCCGCTGCAAGAAGGAGACGGGACATATTCCTTTCTCATCCCCGGGAAACCCATTCGCAAGAGCGGTCCTGTCCCCACCCCCGCTCCCACCCCTATATCTGTCCTGAGTTGACTTGCTTTGGAGGTAGAGGACAGTTGCGTGAATCAGCTCAGACACACTTTCATGTCCTTCGAAAGCAGCAGACCGACAATTTGTGCTTGTTCAGTTCTTTTACGAGCCTTTGATGTTGTGCAACCATAGAAGGTGTCATTTCCTTCCTGCTCTTGTGAAGCCATTAATTCCCCCCCCCTCAAGTTTTAACATGGGTTGAAGGGAGGGCATAGGTTGAGCAGATACGTCAGGACAACTGCAATTGTCTTCCACGTCACTCGATTTCCTATATACCTACAAACATCAGGTGGGACGCGGGTGGCGCTGTGGGTTAAACCACAGAGCTTAGGGCTTGCCGATCAGAAGGTCGGCGGTTCGAATCCCCGTGATGGGGTGAGCTCCCGTTGCTCGGTCCCAGCTCCTGCCCACCTAGCAGTTCAAAAGCACGTCAAAGTGCAAGTAGATAAATAGGTACCGCTCCAGCGGGAAGGTAAACGGCGTTTCCGTGCACTGCTCTGGTTCGCCAGAAGCGGCTTTGTCATGCTGGCCACATGACCCGGAAGCTGTACGCCAGCTCCCTTGGCCAGTAACGCGAGATGAGCGCCGCAACCCCAGAGTCGGACACGACTGGACCTAATGGTCAGGTGTCCCTTTACCTTTACCTTTGCTGTTATGTACTGAGTTGAATAGGATCCAAAATGCAGCAGTCTGATTGGTCCTAGAACAATAGGATCCAGAATGCAGCAGTCTGATTGGTCCGCAGGAGCCACCCAATCCAGCTCCAGGTGGAAGTGAATCCGCAACCCGATTGGCATACAGGAGTATCCTGGAATTAGCCAATCACGTGGGGCCCATTGTGTAAATAGTGTATATAAAGCAGACGTTTTGGGGAACTGCATTCCTCGCTACAATGAGCTGAATAAAGAGCATGAAATCCACACTTGACTCCGAGTATATTTCTCTTTCAAACATCAGAAACCATGGAGTTTGGCTGCCTACTTGCTTCTCAGACCTCATTTGCTTCCTGCTTGGAGGTGCCTGGCATCCAAACCAGAATAAAAAAACTATGCTTCTAGGGCAATGATGGTGTCGCACAGCCTTCATCAACCTGGTGCCTCCCAGATGTTTCGGACTACAACTCCCATCAGTCCCTACCAAGAAAGCTGTATGAGCTGTTTGACGGAGGAATGGGCTCCCTCGGAAAGCAGCAGACTCTCCTTCACTAGAGTTTCTAAAACAGAGGTGTTCCAGTTCCAGTTCTATGGACCACTGCAATGCGCTCTACGCGGGGCTACCTTTGAAGGTGACCCGGAAACTACATCTAATCCAGAATGCGGCAGCCAGACTGGCGAATGGGAGCGGCTGCCAAGACCACATAACACCTGTCTTGAAAGACCGACATTGGCTCCCAGTACATTTCCGAGCACAATTCAAAGTGTTGGTGCTGACCTTTAAAGCCCTAAACGGCCTCGGCCCAGTATACCTGAAGGAGCGTCTCCACCCCCATCGTTCAGCCCGGACACTGAGGTCCAGCGCCAAGGGCCTTCTGCGGTTCCCTCCCTGCGAGAAGTGAGGTTACAGGGAACCAGGCAGAGGGCCTTCTCGGTGGTGGCACCCTCCCTGTGGAATGCCCTCCCATCAGATGTCAAGGAAAGAAACAACTATCTGACTTTTAGAAGACATCTGAAGGCAGCCCTGTTCAGGGAAGTTTTTGATGGTTGATGATTTATTGTGTTTTTAATATTTGGTGAGGCAACCAAGTTAGATGTGTGGCATATAAATAAAACATTTTTTGTTGTTCAGTCGTTCAGTCGTGTCCGACTCTTCGTGACCCCATGGACCAGAGCACACCAGGCACGCCTATCCTTCACTGGCCAAACTCATGTTAGTAGCTTCGAGAACACTGTCCAACCATCTCATCCTCTGTCGTCCCCTTCTCCTTGTGCCCTCCATCTTTCCCAACATCAGGGTCTTTTCCAGGGAGTCTTCTCTTCTCATGAGGTGGCCAAAGTACTGGAGCCTCAACTTCAGGATCTGTCCTTCCAGTGAGCACTCAGGGCTGATTTCTTTAAGAATGGATAGGTTTGATCTTCTTGCAGTCAATGGGACTCCCGAGAGTCTCCTCCAGCACCATAATTCAAAAGCATAATCATAATCATACAAAAATGCATGAACAATTTCATTTTTGCACACACTTTACCCTAGTACGGGGTTTTGTTTTGTACATCTGACTTGGTTGGAGAACCTCTCTGCAGAATTCAGGGAAGTGTGAATTGGGGGTGGTTTGTGTATCACTGTGAACCGATAGGATTTCTCCTCCCACCCTTCGCTGATCCTTCTGTGTTTCCTCCTTGTAGATGCTTCTCAAGGTGAGGAGATATCGATATTCTGCAGGCTGGCATTCAGAGCCCAGTAAGGCAGGGAGCCGCTTGCCATGGGACGAGTGCCACACTGGTGACATTCAAACAGCCGCAGCCCATTGAAAAGCAATATTCACGTTTTCATAAAATGTTCCCGTCATGGTTTATTTTGGCAAAACGCTTGTTTCCTTGAGCCAGTGAACCTGTTCAGCATTTGAGAGGCAGTAAAAACGCAGTAAATTAAGATCTCTAGGCCTTTGGGAGGGCTGTAAAAAAAATGACTGTGAAAAAAATGGAGCTCTACGAAACAGGAAAGGCTGCCACTTTTATTGGGCCAGGTACGGGTTGCACAGAGGAATGTGCAAGCTTTGCAGTTTCACAGGATTCCTCGTCGCTGTGCCTCTCTGCTTGGCACTTACGGAGAGGGCTGCTTAAGAGGAAAGTCTCCATATACTTCGGCCAAAATAAAAAACAGATTCACATGGCGCCTCTGTAGATCGGTTGGTTGCCCTATATATTATACCATATTGGGGGAACCCAGTCCGATGGGTGAGGTAAAAATAATAAAAATATTATTATTCTATGACGGTACAGAATGTGTAAATATATATGCATATATCACTGGAAACAACAAACGGGAAATTGTTGGCAAAAATGTGTCATGATATTTGATTATTATTATTTATTTAATAATATTTATATATTGCTTGATTGTAGGGGGGGAAGTATCAAGAGACAAAGAAGAAGAAAAAATCACAATGCCATAAAACACACAAAAAGTTAAAGATACGGAAACAGATTAAAATCTGCACCAACATTTCTAAGCATCTGGGTTGGCTTGAAAGCTGGAGGCAAATATATGTATATCGGGAGGAAATCGCATGAAAACGTTGATGAATATTCATGAGGACTGTTTAAAAGATGGTGAACTAGTGTTGAAACAATGAATTGAACGTGAGAATGTGCAATTTATGCTACCCGGGTTAGGAAGAGAGCAGAGAGAATTGTAGCAGATCCTTTACATCCCGGTCATCATCTGCTTGATTTACTTCCATCTGGACGTCGCTACAGGACTTCATATACAAAATCGGCCAGGCACAAGAATAGTTTTTTCCCCTTGTGCCATTAAATTGTTAAATTCGTAGTTGTATAGCTGAAGGGGAGGTAAATTATGGGTGGGGTTTCTTTGCTTCTTTGTATTGTGAGAGGAACAGTGTCTGTATGTTTACATTGCAATGTAGCCGAAACAAATTCCAAGTATGTTGGAAAATGTACTTGGCCAATAATAAATTATTACTATTATCCCTATTCCTATTCCTAGAATGGAAGAATGAGAAGCTGAGAGAAACCGAAATGGACATTTCACTGCCAGTCCAGTCAGAACGGCTGGAGGCTCCATGTTGTTCTTCACCTCAGGCAGAAAAATGACTGAAGACAAAACCTCGCTGCCCCACAAGGAAGTTCGATCTCTCTCGATCTTTACCTATTTAATCGATTTGGGTTTTAAAAACAAACAAACAAAAAAACATTGCTTCAATTCTATTAGAATTTAACTACTTTTAAACGCTGGCACGTTTTCCATGGGGTTTTGCGTTTTTGGGGTTGTTGTGTTTTTTTTACATTTTACTTGTGCTGTTTCAGTTTGTGTCAGCCGCCTCAAATCCCTTTCTGGGGGAAAGGCAGGATATAAATAAATACAATAATATTAGTATTACAGGTAACTCGCAGCTGACAGGTGGACAGGTAACTCTGTGAAAATAATAATAATAATAATAATAATAATAATAATAAATAAAATAATGCAAACCAGTGATATTTAGGGAGCAGGCTAGCAGGTGGGGCCCATTACTTACATCATAGGAGCCTACACAACACAAAACACTGTTGCTGTATGTAGGTTTTATTTTATTTGTTTTTTATCTTATATTTTGGAAATGTACATCCAGGTTTTTTTCCTTTAATTTTTTTGGGGCCCCCAAGAGAGTGGGGCCCTAAGCTATAGCTTGTTTAGCTGATACGTAAATCTGGCACTGTTGGTATCGTTGGCAGAGTTTGCTTTCCTGACTTGACTTTTCCTTTCCCCACAGTCCTGGCTGACATCCATTCTCGAGGAAGTTCAGCGATCCCGACCGCTGTTGCCCATGACTCCTGGGTAGGTGTGATTAAGTGACAAAGCCATTACAGAGTCAATTATCGTTCCCTCCACCGCTCCCAATTGCAGCCGCCCCAGAGATTGTTTAAACTCAGGCCTGCGCTCCTCTCCCAGAGCCATCCGATTCCGCAGCAAGCGGCAGCACCTGCAAACGATCACTTTGAGAGATGGCTAATGTTCTAATTGCCGAGGACCCAAAAAATGTTAGCTGTAAACAAATGAGGATTGTATTTATAATCCATCAGCGTTACGGCCTTCTGATGGCGATGATATCTGCAGAGTTTACACTGGGAGACCTCCTGCCCTTCTGCAGCCGCAGCAGCTGTAAGCTTATGGCCGGTTTGCAGATGGAGGGGAAATCGCAGGCGTTTAGCTGCGGCAGGAAAGAATAATAGATAGCAACCTCTTAAAAATGGCCCAGGAGCCTCCTCTAGAAAATCTGGCCCAGGACCGTCTTAAGTATATCCGGCGCCGTGGTGCAAAGATCCCTCCGGCGGTGCCCCCCCCCGTTTCCCAGAGTTGCAGACCTTTTTACGGCGCTGCCAGCAGCTTTGTGGGGCCGGAGGAGGCGGGCAGCGGCTGGAGCGCGGCTGCTCTGGCGGGGAAGAGGCGGAGGCTCCGGGCACAGCGCTGCTTCGGCGAGGCAGGTGAGGGCGGTGAGCTGATGCCGGGAGGCGCTGCGTCCAACCTCCGCCTCTACCCTGGCACCCTCCAGAACTTGGCGCCCCGGCCTCTATGGTCAAGATGCCCCTGATACGGGCCATCAGAGCTGCTGCTGATTTTCACAGAATGCCGATTTTTAAGGTGGGTGTCGAGGAATCACAACGTAGCAGTATCATAGAATTGTAGAACTGGGCAGGGTGCATTTCGCAGACTGAGAGCGGATGGGATAACCATCTTCAGATATTTCAAGGGCTATCACATGGAAGAGGGGGCAAGCTTGTTTACTCCTGCTCTAGAGGGTAGGAGTATCACCCAACCTGGTGATAACAGAAGAAGTGATATAAGGATGGAGCTGCAGCCCAATATAGGAGAAGAGAAGATAAGGGAACATCTAGCTACTTTAAATGAATTCAAATCTCCAGGGCCTGATGAGCTGCATCCAAGGGTACTCAAGGACGACAGAAAGGGAGGTTGTGGACTCTCCTTCCTTGGAGGTTTTTAAGCAGAGGTTGGATGGCCATCGGTCATGGATGCTTTAGCTGAGATTCCTGCATTGCATTGAGTTTGAACTATGTAGGTGTCCCTTGGGGTCCCTTCCAACTCTACGATTCTTTGACAAGAGCCAGAAGAAGAAGAAGAAGAGGAGTTTGGATTTGATATCCCGCTTTATCCCTACCCAAAGGAGTCTCAAAGCAGTTAACATTCTCCTTTCCCTTCCTCCCCCACAACAAACACTCTGTGAGACTTCAGAGAAGTGTGACTAGCCCAAGGTCACCCAGCAGCTGCATGTGGAGGAACGGGGAAGCGAACCCAGTTCCCCAGATTACAAGTCCACTGCTCTTAACCACTACATCACACTGGCTCTCAGCCAGGGCTGTCTTAAGCATATGCGGCGCCGGGGTGCAAAGATCCGCCCAGGTTTCCCAGTCCCAGGCACTCAGGAGGGCGGAGCCGGCAGGCTGTCTCAGCGTCTCGCTGGCTCGGTCACACCCAAACTCACGGCGCAGAGTCACCCTCAGTAGAAGAGCCTGCTGCGGCGCTCCGACCAACGGGCAGGCTCTTCCCCAGACTCAACTCTTGGGCCCCGGACTCTCGGCCTGGCGCCCCTGAGAGCCTGGCACCCGGGTGCCCCACACCCCTAGCGCCTATGGGTAAGACGTCCCTGCAAGAGCAAGCAGCTTATGGCTAAATGAACAGTGTTAAGTGATCATCAGTTTGCATCTCTTTTCTTTCCTTTATTCATTTTCACTTTTGGCATTTCATAGAATCATAGAATCCTAGAGTTGGAAGAGACCACAAGGGCCATCCAGTCCAACCCCCTGCCAAGCAGGAAACACCATCAAAGCATTCCTGACAGATGGCTGTCAAGCCTCCGCTTAAAGACCTCCAAAGAAGGAGACTCCACCACACTCCTTGGCAGCAAATTCCACTGCCAACAGCTCTCACTGTCAGGAAGTTCTTCCTAATGTTTAGGTGGAATCTTCTTTCTTGTAGTTTGAATCCATTGCCCCGTGTCCGCTTCTCTGGAGCAGCAGAAAACAACCTTTCTCCCTCCTCTAGATGACATCCTTTGATATATTTGAACATGGCTATCATATCACCCCTTAACCTTCTCTTCTCCAGGCTAAACATACCCAGCTCCCTAAGCCGTTCCTCATAAGGCATTGTTTCCAGGCCTTTGACCATTTTGGTTGCCCTCCTCTGGACACGTTCCAGCTTGTCAGTATCCTTCTTGAACTGTGGTGCCCAGAACTGGACACAGTATTCCAGGTGAGGTCTGACCAGAGCAGAATATAGTGGTACTATTACCTTCCCTTGATCTAGACGCTATACTCCTATTGATGCAGCCCAGAATTGCATTGGCTTCATACATAACATATTTTTCCGTGGCTTCATACATAACATATTTTTCCGTGCATAAGACCCCCCCTTTTTAACCCACAGTTAAGAAATAAAATTGTTTTTTTTAAAATTGGGGGGGTCACTTCCACCCGCCTGCCCGCCACTGCTGACCGCTTGCCACAGCCACTGCCAACCGCACACCTCGCCACAGCCGCCAATTGTCTTCCCGCTCGCCGCCACCAACAGCCCACCTGCCCACTTGCCACAGCCGCCAATCGCCTGCCCAATTGCCGTAGCCACAGCCAATCGCCAGCAAGCCTTTCCACAGGCACCAATCACCCGCCCAATCGCCGCTGCCAGTCTCCTGCTTGCTGCTTCCATTCATCGCTCGTCCCCCCTCTGCATTCACTATCTGTGTATAAGACGACACCCAATTTTTGCCTATGTTTCTTAGCAAAAATCATCGTCTTATTCACGGAAAAATACGGTAAATCCTAATCATTTTACGCATAGGATTCTCAGAATCCCCAAACTTCCCTCTGTGATTTCCCCAGATATTCTTTTCAAACTGCATCGTATCGTATTCCCCATATTTTCTTAAAACTCAATTTTTGTCACAATTCTCACTTCATTGCAAGTGTTTTTAAAATCCTGCCAATGTTTTCAACTGTTTACAGTCTTCTTTTTTTATTAAATTTATTGTCCTCTTGATCTCTGATTTTCCTGGTCATTTTCACCAATTTGGCATAGCCCATCATCTTTATCTGCCATTTTAATTTCATAGGTAGGTTATCCTCCTAGTAACAAGTAGCAAGTAGCATCCACGCAACTGTTGTAGCATACATACAGTCTCTTCTGATCCTTAGGTATTTCTGGACCTAAAATTCCTAGTAAGAAAGTTTCAGGGGTTTTTGTTTTTTTTACAAAAGTTTTTTAAAACATTTTTTTCAAATCGTTATAAATCGTTTCCCAATATACTTTTGTGGGGGGTTTTTTGGTTTGTTTTTTTTTTGGTTTGTTTGTTTTGCATGTCCACCACATGTGTTAGAATGTGCCTTCCTTCTCTTTACACTTCCAACATGTATCTGTAGCAGTTCTATACATTTTTGCTAGTTTGGCAGGAGTTAGGTACCAGCGATACATCATAGAATCCTAGAGTTGGAAGAGACCACAAGGGTCATCCAGTCAACCCCCTGCCAAGCAGGAAACACCATCAAAGCATTCCTGACAGATGGCTGTCAAGCCTCCGCTTAAAGACCTCCAAAGAAGGAGACTCCACCACACTCCTTGGCAGCAAATTCCACTGTCCAACAGCTCTTACTGTCAGGAAGTTCTTCCTAATGTTTAGGTGGAATCTTCTTTCTTGTAGTTTGAATCCATTGCTCCGTGTCCGCTTCTCTGGAGCAGCAGAAAACAACCTTTCTCCCTCCTCTATATCAGTGTTTTTCAACCTTTTTTGGGCAAAGGCACACTTGTTTCATGAAAAAAATCACGAGGCACACCACCATTAGAAAATGTTAAAAAATTTAACTCTGTGCCTATATTGACTATATATAAAGTAATTCTCTTGAATTTTTCAATTTTTCCCACGGCACACCAGGCAACATCTCGCGGCACACTAGTGTGCCGCGGAACAGTGGTTGAAAAACACTGCTCTATATGACATCCTTTGATATATTTGAACATGGCTATCATATCACCCCTTAACCTTCTCTTCTCCAGGCTAAACATACCCAGCTCCCTAAGCCGTTCCTCATAAGGCATCGTTTCCAGGCCTTTGACCATTTTGGTTGCCCTCCTCTGGACACGTTCCAGCTTGTCAGTATCCTTCTTGAAATGTGGTGCCCAGAACATCGTTTTCATATAATTCTCTTTCAACGTTCAACATGCTTCAGATGGCCTCTCAAAGGGAGATACTTGTGTTACCCCACAGATTGGCAGCATCACTCTTCCATGCACTCATGAAATGGCGTGGGAAGCCCTGAGGCATGCAGGAGGCACAACACACAGGCTCCTCCCACATCTGCACCCCCTCTTTCGAAACAGGGGGGGGAGCAGCCTCAGTTTTGGACACCTTTTGCACCTTGTAGGGCAGCTGAATCATTGCTCTTCACTGGGAGGGAAAGGGGCAGAGGCGAGGCAGCGGGGAGGTCAGTGCAGCGCAAACGGGTTTGCGGAACCACTTCCCTGCTGCATTGCCTCTCCACCTTCCAGTGAGCAGCAGTGACTCAGCTGCTAGGAGGTCAGGCAAGTGCTACAGTTCAAATACGCCACACACTGCTGACGTTTCCCTGTCGATGCGAGGAGGAGAGTTCCTCTTTCAGCCCTGTCTGCTGCCAGAATACTGCTTGAGGGGCAAAAAAAAAAAAGGGGAAAAAAAGACCATTCCACCGGCGGCCGTCCCATTTTTCAACCCCGAACTTGATACTCCGAGGTGGAGGGCAGCTCCCCTGCCGTTTAACACATCCCTCCTTTATTTTCCGAGCGAATGGCCTTGGGACACGGGAGGTTGCCAGAGACTAAACAGCCGGATTGCGAAGCCTTTACATCTGGCACTTTTAAGAGAGAATTCCCCTAGATTTATGTACCTGTTTTGAGCCGGGTCTTTCAGGAGACATCGGGTCAAAAGAAGGAGAAGACGAGGAACATACCTTCGACTGCCTGTTGGGGTTAACTGCCCCTGCCTTCTCAGTTTCCCCTCCAAAATGTTTCCCATTTTCCTGGTGGACTGCATATTCCCCCCCCCTCCCCTTCCAACATCATGAAGTGACACCGCCTGGTTCGTTCCTGGGAATGTTGCAGAGGTTGCTAGTCAGAGTTTAGCAGGGCTTAGGACTTCCCAGGTATTTGCCACATCTCTCTGGTCTATGAATACTACATGGTAGGGGTGTGGGATCATTCTCAGTGCCAGGGCATATAGCTGGGTGGAGCCACAGATAGAAGTGGGTGGAGCAATGAAGATCAAGTTCACCTTTCTACAGCAGGCTCAATTTATACATGCTGTTAAAAAAGTTGGTGCATGCCCCTCTTATGTACTGAGCTGAATCCTAGAACAATAGGATCCAGAATGCAGCAGTCTGATTGGTCCGCAGGAGCCACCCAATCCAGCTCCAGGTGGAAGTGAATCAGCGACCTGATTGGCCTGCAAGAGCAGCCAATCAGGCTCCTGGAGGAAGTGAATCTGCAACCTGATTGGCCTACAGGAGTAGCCCAGAATTAGCCCATTGTGTAAATAATGTATATATAGCAGACATTTTGGGGAAAGATTCATTCCTTGCTACTATGAGCTGAATAAAGAGCATGAAATTCACACTTGACTCCGAGTATATTTCACTGGCGACGAAGGTGGGATCCCGCTGAGCAAGAGCCCATGGGGTCCTGGGCACCCACACAGGATCTGTGTTCCTTTGGAGAATGGAAGACAAAGCAGAGACTGTTATGGTTTTAAGAAACATGGTTTATTCACCTATTTGCTCCTTCGGTCTGCATGGAGGGAGTCCAGATGTTACAGCATGGTCCTTTCAAGAGGGGCTTGTCCCCCACAGCAGTGCAGGCAGCCTTCAGCCAGCCTGCCCAACATGGATCTCAGCTTAGAATCATAGAATCCTAGAGTTGGAAGAGACCACAAGGGCCATCCAGTCCAATCCCCTGCCAAGCAGGAAACACCATCAAAGCATTCCTGACAGATGGCTGTCAAGCCTCTGCTTAAAGGCCTCCAAAGAAGGAGATTCCACCACACTCCTTGGTAGCAAATTCCACTGCAGAACACCAGTCCTGAAAGACCTACATTGGCTGCCAATATGTTTCTGAGCACAATTCAGAGTGTTGGTGCTGACCTTCAAAGCCCTAAATGGCCTCGGCCCTGTATACCTGAAGAAGCATCGACTCCTATCGTTCAGCCCGAACACTGAGATCCAGCACCGAGGACCTTCTGGCAGTTCCCTTACTGTGGGAAGTGAGGTTACAGGGATCCAGGCAGAGGGCCTTCTCAGTTGTGGCACCCACCCAATGGAATGCTATTTATCAAGAAGATAAATAGCTATAGGGCTTTTAGAAGACATTTGAAGGCAGCCTTGTACAGGGACGTTTTTAAAGGTTGGTGTTTTAATGTGCTTTTAATATTCTGTTGTGAGCTGCCCAGTGTGGCTGGGACAACCCTGTTAGGTGGGCAACACATACATAATATCATCATCATCATCATTTGATGTCAGGTGTTGATTTTTTGGTGGGGGGCAGTTACACTGGAAGAAATCAATGGGACTTGCACAGGAGAACTTCCCAAGGGTTCGGCCCCACATGGTTTCATCCCCACCCCCTTTTTCTCTCTAATCATTCACATCCTCCACTGCTAATCTCCAAGCAGCTTTGCCCGAAACTCCGAATGTGACTTTTCCAGCAGTTGCTATGCCTTGCAGACTGTGGTTTCTGCTGAAGCTGTTTTTTTTTATAACCACTGATGGTAAGAAAAAAAAAGGAAGATGAAGGAGGGAAGGGCGGTTGGCCGGGGGGAGGGGGAGAGAAGAAGAGGGCGTGGCCCCCTCTTGCAGTCCTCCCAGAACTTCTAGATCTTAAATTAGATTGATGAGCATAAACACTCTGAGTGGAGCGTTTTCCAACTCAATTGCAATTATCCTGGAAATGGCCTACAATTACAGCAACCCTCTCAAAGCTAGAAATTATCTTCTTAAGCTCCCTTCCAGATGGGTCAGCTGTGAAAATGTCACTTGCGTGCGCAGCCATAACCGCCACCAGGATGAGTCCACCAGGGATGGCAGAATAAAGAAAGGAGGAGGAAGAAAAAGGAGGAGAAGGAGAGCTGCCTGGCTGGATTTGAAGAGTGAGACAACCGGCGTAAAAAAAAAAAAAAAAAAATGGCGGCATGAGATAGAGGTATTTGTCAACTCTCTCGGAAAGGAGAGCCGGGAATTTTGCAGAAAAGAGCAACTAAAACGATCAAGATGGTGGAGTCTCCTTCACTGGAGGTTTATATTCTGTCGTTGGGTGGCCATCTGTCAGGGATTCTTTCGTTGTGATCCCTGCATTGCAGGGGGTTGGACTAGATGACCTTTGGTGGACCTTCCAAGTCTACAACTCTGTGATTCTGTGAGCAAGTCCCTTGTCAGGAAAGGTTATAGTCTTTGGGGCTTTTTAGCTTAGAAAGATGGCAGAGTGATACAACGCTCCCTCCCAAAAAAGGGAAGATGGTTGGGTAAGGGTGGGAGGGCATGAAGGAGCTGTATAAAACCATACACAGGAAGGAGCTAGTGGATCCTTGGTTGGCCCCAAGACTTCTCAGGGACTGGATGAGACTTCTTATAACCCAGGGTCAGTGCTGGATTTACCTATAAGCTAAACAAGCTATAGCTTAGGGCCCCACTCTTTTGGGGGGCCCCAAAAAAATTAAAGGAAAACAAAACTGGATGTACATTTCCAAAATATAAGATAAAAAACAAATAAAATAAGACTATATTTTGAAGGGGGGGGGAAATGAACGAAGTCCTATGCCCCACAAATAACCCAGAGATGCATTTTAAATAAAAGGACACATTCTACTCATGTAAAAACACTGTGATTCCCGGACCATCCGCAGGCCAGATTTAGAAGGCGATCGGGGTGCATCCGGCCCCCGGGCCTTAGTTTGGGGACCCCTGATATAAGTCATGGGCCCCACCTGCTAGCCTGCTCCCTCAAATATCACTGTTTTTTTCCTTTCTATATATAGGGTGCCTACATTCTGTATGGACTGGTTGCATGGCAACATGTACAAATGTCTTTAGATACCTATTAGGTCCATAAATTACCATATAGCATATAAAAAGGTAAAGGTAAAGAACCCCTGACAGTTGCGGACGACTCTGGGGTAGCAGCGCTCATCTCGCTTTACTGGCCGAGGGAGCCGGCGTACAGCTTCCGGGTCATGTGGCCAGCATGACTAAGCCGCTTCTGGCAAACCAGAGCAGCACGGAAACGCGTTTACCTTCCCGCCGGAGCGGTACCTATTTATCTACTTGCACTTTGATGTGCTTTTGAACTGCTAGGTGGCAGGAGCAGGGACCGAGCAACGGGAGCTCACCCCGTCGCAGGGATTTGAACCGCCGACCCTCCGATCAGCACGCCCAAGTCTCAGTGGTTTACACCACAGCGCCACATGCTTCCCTATCTATATATATAAAATCGTTCACGTTGGATGTTTGTTAACAATCGCCTTTCTCCGTAACCCCTTGATCGATTCCGTTCAAATTTGGACACAACATTCCATGGCCATATGGGAGTGATCATATCTACTTACATTGTACAAATACCACACCTTTCCCAGGTAAAAATGTGATTTTGTGCAAAAAATATAGCGCCCTCCAGTGGACGTTAAACAGCACCGCACAGCAACCCATTTCCGACCCCTCCTCCTCCTCCTCTCCTGCTGCCTCCGCCGGCGGGTATAGAGGCACGACGGGCGGAATCGCCATTTTTGCGGTTTGCGCGCTGCCTCAACCGGGGCTAGAGAGAGGTCGGATGACAACGGCGCTACTCACATTTGGGGCCCCGCCTTGCCCGGCTCCAAAGCGAGCCCTCCACTGCACATCAACAACATCGAAGAAGGCCATTGACAAAATCAGGACAAAGAACCTCATAGACTAAAACAGTAGTCATAATTAGTTGTAGAAATGAAGATGAAATGTACTCGGAGTCAAGTGTGAATTTCATGCTCTTTATTCAGCTCATAGTAGCGAGGAATGCAGTTCCCCCAAAACGTCTGCTTTATATACACTATTTACACAATGGGCCCCACGTGATTGGCTAATTCCGGGATACTCCTGTATGCCAATCGGGTTGCGGATTCACTTCCACCTGGAGCTGGATTGGGTGGCTCCTGCGGACCAATCCATGCTGCATTCTGGATCCTATTGTTCTAGGACCAATCAGACTACTGCATTTTGGATCCTATTCAACTCAGTACATAACGGAAGACAAAAAAAAGGAAGGGCAAATGGAGAACACGCAGACTGAACTTCAACGAGATCAGGTGCAGGTGAGCATACACTTTCTCTTTCATACTGTATCTTCCTTTTCCATTTCACGAAATCAGCCATAGCAAGGCGTATCCGGGTCAGCTAGTATAGCATATATTCAACACAAAAACCAGCGGCAATTGGTTGATGGCAAATGACAGATGGACATATAAAGGACCCCATTACCTTCAGTAGTTTAGGGCCTCATCAAAGCTAAATCCGGCCCTGCATAAGTCTCTAGGGTCATGGAACACAAGCTCTTTGAGCTTCTCCCACCTTCCTTCCAGATCTGCTCAGCCTCTCCAGGACATGAGCTTATGACAGTTTTCCAGCTTCTTCCTTGACCCTCTTTTTCGGCAATGGGTTTTGGAGGCCAATGTACATAATGTAGCCCTAAAGGACTTGTCCCATGTCTTAGCCACTAAAGATGACTAGAAGAAGAAGAGTTTGGAGTTGATATCCCACTTGATCCCTACCCGAAGGAGTCTCAATGCGGCTCACATTCTCCTTTCCCTTCCTCCCCCACAACAAACA